>WSYH01006826.1:0-30012 GCA_036426205.1 Ascaphus truei
CTATCCACCTTTAAGACCCAGCTTAAGACACACCTGCTTAAAGAATCATATGAGTAGCACCGTGGCTAATACTATACACCTGATACATAAAGCTTGGCCCCCTGCAGACGCACTTATCAGAACGCCCCCCTACTGTCTCTGTACGTTCTTCCTACCAATTCTATTGTAAGCTCTTCGGGGCAGGGACTCCTCTTCCTAAATGTTACTTTTATGTCTGAAGCACTTATTCCCATGTTCTGTTATTTGTATTATTTGTTATTTATATGATTGTCACGTGTATTACTGCTGTGAAGCGATATGTATATTAATGGCGCTATATAAATAAAGACATACATACTACTCTCCCCAGTGGGATCAACAGGGCAGCTTTTTATATCATTGAGGTCATGGCATAAAATTAGTGGGGCTACAGTACACACTGTTGTGTTCTTCTGACACAAGGGTTGCTACTTGGCTCCTGGTCCTCGATACTCTGATTTCCATCCAGGTCCAGCTTTGGAATCGTGATACATATGAAGCCATGTTATTGCACTGACGGGCGCTCTCCCGCGTGTGAAATAGCACTATAGCCCCGTCCCCTTCTCACGCTTGATTTAATCAAAACAATGGCTGATTCTCCTGCTGTTGTGTTGTGTACGGTCCATGATGTCACTTTCTTTAATTATAAGGGGCATCAAACCATTCAGGCTGCTATACAATTACATACAATATATGTCTGAATTTCATCTACGGACTCATTCCTTTCTGTATCCACAGCTGAGCGCATTTGTATTATTTTAAATGTACGTTTCTGATACATGTTGTCTATGCGCTGTAATATACCTATTTGGATACTCACTTTTGATGCGCTGTGTTGATATATATATATAGATATATATATCTATATATCTATATAGAACACACAATAGATGCCGCAATCAAATCACCCTTGTGTGATTAAATAATCAGTTAACCAGAGGTCAAGGTAAAAGGTAACCCTCTGGTGGTGCTACCGACCCAAAGGAATAATATGACTAAAAAAGGAGGGAGAGTAGGGTCAAAAAGGTGCACTCAAATGCTGAATTATGAAAAATAGAAATGGACTTTATTAACAAAGAGTATAAAAAACACAAAAGACAGACCCACACAAATCACATGTCAGATCGCTATGCGACACAACGTAAAAACATCAAAGAGGTACAATTGGTCTGATAAGAGCCAAAGCAGGGTTCGCACCCTCCCACGGCTCTCATTGGCCGGTGTGTCTCGCCCCCCCCACCCACACTGCCGAAAGCTTCCTCCGGCTCCTCCCAGTCCGCCTCTCCCCCCACCCGTGACTCCCACCCACACTGCCGAAAGCTTCCTCTGCCACCTCCCGTTCCGCGATGTGTCTCGCCCTCCCCCCCGTGCCTCCCACCCACCCTGCCACCTTCTAAACCTTCCTCCAATGAATGAAGTTCATAAAAATATATGTCTAGGTATAATGAGAATCTAAATAATCCTATGTATGCTAATATGTATTGCACAGATATTGTATCTGCTATAATCCTATGTATGCTAATATGTATTGCACAGATATTGTATCTGCTATTAGTTAATGAGTGTTGCAGGGTTTAGCAATAGCAGCATGCTCATTTCTTATTAACAAGTCACCTGTGGCCAGTGTTGATTATACACACACGTTGAATCAATGGAAATATACCCTATCCAGGTCTGCCTAAATTGTGAAATAGATAAACATTGGAAATTGATGTAAAAACATAGCAACATGTAACACGTAATTATATAGTCTGCTTAAAGGCTAATATTTTTCTGAGAACAAAGAAAAAAACTTGAGATATAAATATACAGTTCCGATTATGTTTAAATGTAATATGGAAAATTGCTGAGCGCTTCAGCTATTTTCCATATTGCAATATATACAGGTTGGAGCCGCACATGCATAGGTTTTTTGGAGCTTAATCTTTGAATTTAAAAGGAAGATCCCTAATTTTTATATTTTTGCTTTTTATACACTTTTATAGTTACTTTTTTGTGGCTTCAGTACCCCCTTTGTGTTCCATTATATTGGTATGGAGGAACCAGGGGATAATATGGATGAATTAGAAGATATTTCAGATACTTATTTTTTCAACACGTGATGATACACAGAGAAAAAAACAAGCTTTACGTGTGTTTGATAACATTGTGGATTTGGATACCACTGACATCTCTGATCTCAAAATCCACTTTCAAAAATTGGAAAGTTTATTGATTCATAAGAACCGCTTATGGTGGGACATTATAAGCCTGGAGAACTATGCTAAATGTAAAAGGATCCCAAGAGGACTAAGGGTTAAAAAAGCCCCCTCCTTTGGTTTTCCGGATGTGGATTTTGAAAATAGATGGGTGACAGCCCTCAATGACTGCTCTTTTCGTTTGATGGAGTTAATAGTGTTTCAGAAAATGAAGGAGAAAGATCAGCTTGATATTCAAATCACAGAACTGGAAAAAAACCTATACAGTTTCAAAGGTTTAAAGGGCTTTAAGGAATTTGATGTTATTCTCTCCAAAACGGTAAAAAATGTGGAATGTGGTATTATGTCTAAAAAACAAAGTAAATATGATCGGGACAGATATGACTATGAAAAGAACCAGGTTTACCATTGGCAGAGGATAAATTCTATTCAGGAAAGATCAAATAACAAAGATAAATCATTCATTCAGTTTAAATCTACTCCCAATAAGTCCATTTTAAAATCTAAGAATGTGGATTATCAGAGTGGTGAATCTGATGTTTCAGATGCAGAAATTGCCTCTACCTCTCATTCTGTATCTTTTGTCAATACATTTGAGAATGATGATCATTGTGGTCGTGGAGCTCCATCTAGGGGGCGAGGGAGGGGTGGACGCACCTTTTGGGGTCAACCACCTAGGTCTGATTCTGGTCAGGACCAGTCCCAGGATGCTTTTTCTTATCAAAATGTTAATCAACAGAGACAGCAACAGCAACAACCAAAATCTTTCCCTTTATTTCAAAAGGACACAAGAGAATCAGAAGAGGGAAGAGGGGGAGGAGGAGGAGGGGGCTACAGGTCCGCCTCCAAAAGGAAGAAGTTTTGAATGATATATCTAATGTTATAAATATTTCAGGAACTGCTCTCTCTCCTACAGAGTTGTCACTACTGGATAAAGGCCTAAAATGTTCACCTTCAATGAACTTTAATTTGTTCGAAAGCACTATTGATGTGTATAAGTTTGTTCGGAAATTATCCTTGAAAAAGTTTTTTGACAATTTTATTCCAAATGTTACTAGGTCGACCGGAGATGAGGATTTAGATGGGGGGCCATCACACGCTACCGAGAGTGATGTCCCCTCATCCGACTCTGTTCCTCCGGTATCTATTGCTTTACATACATTTAATGATTTTTGTACCCTGCAAGATATGAATGATCTTTTATCTGAACAGACGGTTGATGATGTTAATATTCCTACATTTTCTGAATGGAATTCAGGCCTAAAAAGGAGTTCTGTGTTCTACCCCACTCATGTCAAGGGTCAATTTCTGACTATGTTTGAAAATCTGGTTATAAGAGACCTTCGTCTTCTAGCTCAGGGATTTTCCCTATCCTATATAGATCATGACAATTTGAATCAAAGTGAACGTTTAGCTTTAAAATCTTTGAAAAATAATTCTGCATTGGTCATTAAGAGTGCGGACAAGGGGGGTGCGGTGGTGGTGCAGGGCAGAGACGGTTACATCAGGGAGGCATTACACCAACTGGATGATGGCCGGTCCTATCGTGTACTATCCGCCGACCCCACACCGCAATTCTTGGAGTTCCTTGTAGAACTGGTTGACTCAGGTGTTATTATGGAAGTTCTGTCGAAGGACGAGGTTAAATTCATTATTCCATCTCATCCCATTATTCCTATCTTCCACCATCTCCCAAAGATCCACAAGACATTGGTCGACCCTCCAGGTCGTCCCATTGTCTCTAGTATTGGATCTTTGGGAGATGGTCTTTTTTGTCAATATATATATATAGCATATATAGTATTGGATCTTTGGGAGATGGTCTGTCAATATATATATAGCAACTGTAAATATTACTGTATGTTCATTTGCATGTCTTAGACAGGTCTGCAACCCTGTCTTTCCCCATTATCGCCCAGCATACAGCGCTTCCACTGCAGCAAGGGATTCTGGGAAATGGCATGCAAATGAGCACTCGTATTACACAAGCAAATCCTCAAGCCAATGCATGCTGTTTTGAACACAGCTTTTAGACAGAGGCTGGGTTGAGATGCAAAGCCATTTTGAACACAGCTTTTAGACAGAGGCTGGGTTGAGATGCAAAGCCATTGAACCCAGACATGCAAATGAACATACAGTAATATTTACAGTTGCTTTATGCTTTACTGTGGAAGGTATCTTATGAGAGATGTCAGCAAATATACATACCATGATCAGTCATACTGGAGATATACCTATAATGCAAAGGAACAATATATAAATTGCAAACATTGACATGCCATCTTCAGTACCGTAAACAACACAGCAAAGTGTGTATTTGGTGTTAAATGTGCAACACCATGTATATTTCATGACATTCAAAATGTAAATCAGGCTGGTGTACACATCATATGGATGTACATGTTACACTGCACCAATAACATTGTATGTAAGCATACTAGAAGCATGAATGAGTATGGGCATAATATGTGTATTGTGTTAGCATAAGGAACAACACAATGCTAAAATATTAGTGCTTTGTTACCCCAGTTGTATTCACATACACACAACTAAAGTAAAATTGAAGAGGAATTATATAACCTGTGCAACAATAACATACCGGTGCCACATCCCTTTGTGCACACAGCAGAGAGAAGAAAGGTGTGCAACCCATATTCATCTGTGTCCTACCAGAAGGGTATATAAAAAAACATTATTGTTAAGATAACATAATGTAACTATAAAAGTATAACTTGGAACATATATGTTTTTACTTACAAGAAAAAAATGAATTGATGAGATTCTGGCGTGTCTGGCCACCACTGGCTGTTTGTTCATTTTCAGCAGCTACATGGGTGGGATGCTCGTCTACCACAGGCTCAGCTAGGTCTGACTGTACATTGTGCCTGAGTGCAACATTGTGCAAAATGCAACAGGCAAGGATAATATCAGACACTTTTTGAGGCTTGTATAGAAGAGCCCCACCAGTTCTGTCCAGACACCTAAATCTGGTCTTGAGTAGGCCAAATGTCCTCTCTATAACAGATCTTGTAGATATATGGGCTGCATTGTACCTGTCCTCTGCTTCAGTTTGAGGGTTTAGCACCGGAGTCAAGAGCCACGGCCTAATTCCGTATCCTGAGTCACCTATAATGAATGGAGCACACATAAGCTGACATTAGTGATCAAATTGTACAATGCCAACATTCCTAAATAAAAATGTGTTTTGTGTTAGAACATGTAAATGTGTACTCACCCAGCAGCCAACCATGTTCAAAATGTCCCTCTTCGAACGCATGGAAGACTGAAGAGTTCCTCAGGATAGAGGAATCGTGACTGGAACCAGGGAATTTGGGTACCACATGCATTATCCTCATCGTCGCATCACATACCACCTGTACATTGAGTGAATGGTAGTGCTTACGATTGCGGTACACATGCTCACTCTGACTAGGTGCAATCAAAGCAACATGTGTGCAATCGATTGCACCCAGCACACATGGTATCCCTGCTATATTATAAAAGCCAGTCCTGACTTCCAGCCACTCTGTCGCCTCTGTAGGAAAATGAATATAATTCCTAGCGCGTCTATTGAGTGCATAGAGAAACTGGGTCAAGGCCCGCGAGAATGTAGATTGCGAGACCCCGCCCACTATGCCCACAGTTGTCTGGAATGACGCGGAAGCAAGATAATGTAATGAGCACAGCATTTTAACAAGCCCAGGGACTGCACGACCTCTGGCTGTGAAAAAATCTAAATCTCCCCTTATCTCCTGATAAAGAGATAAGATTGCTGCTGAACTCAAACGATAGCGACTTACAATCTCCTCCTCACTCATCCCATCTAACAGGGTTCTCTCCCTGTACAGACGCGGACGAGGCACAACTTGTCTCCTCTGATCTCCTGTCCCTCTACCTGTCCCTCGGCCTGTCCCTCTCCCTGTCCCTGTCGTATCCGCGTGACTGTCCCTGTCACTGTCCCTCGGTGTGTCCCTCCCTTGCCCTATATGATTCTCTTGATCATCAAGCATGTCATAGAAAAGAATGTTCCTCCGTCTCCTAAACAATCTCAACATTTTGAAATGAGTAGCTGTGAATGAGCAGGTAATGGGCGTCCTTTAAATAGGTATGTGATGATGTCAGGTGACATAGTAAAATGCAAGGTGTTACATTAACATAATAAAGTACTTCTGTGGCAAGCTGTGTGCAGTTGTTGTTATAAGTATTTGTTGTGTGTATTCTGCAGGGAATGATGATATTTGCCAATGATGTGACGTGAAGCTTTGTACAAACATTGCTTGCAAATAAATAGTTGCATGTGCAATGCATGTAAAACTTCTGAAGGCAACAGTCAGTCATGTAATTAGACAAAAAGGCTGAGATTGACGTGGGAAAAGTTTTGTGTAACGTGTAATTAGGCATGTTATTGTGACATGTTGACAACAATGAATAGTCGTGTGCATATGCATGCATTTCTGTAATGAGGATAGTTGGTATAGAATGAGTTTACAAGGTGTCCCAATGATGAATTACTGTACATGTGTGTATAAGTTAGGTTGAAGTGCTTGTAATGCTACGGTTACAATGTAAACATGCAATGTGATTGAGCGTCCAATAAGTGACGTCATGAAAATAGGGAGGACCCAAAACTATATGTAAACATGAGAATACAGATGTACATGAACGTTTAAAGATGCTTGACACATTACAAGCATTGTGTAATGTAAAGGAAGATGAATATACGGTGTATGTGTGACATGTGTAACATCATGTAAATAATTGTCGCTCAGTTCAGTAAAATGTGTGATATGATGTGAGGTTCTCCTTTAAGAGTTGAGTATAGTATTTTCCCTTGATACATCATCACATGATGAGTAATGTGACCCGCAAATGCTGACAACATGTAAAAGTAGAATGTTATGCAAATAATACACGTCAGCTGTGACACAATGCAGGGAATGCACCCACACTGTAATGCAAATGACGTTTGTATTGTGAGCAATGAAACGTAAACAGTACTATACTGTTATACGTCCCCGCTCCATTGACTCCATTGATGTACAGAAGATTTTTTTTTTCTAAGTGCCGTTCCGGCAGCCTTAGCGATCGTTCTCCCCTCCAAACTGCCAACTTTAGTTGGCGGGAGAAATTGGCCATAACATCTCAATTTCGTAGTGCCGATCAGCCCCGATAAGCTGTTTTTTTTTGTTGAATCCAGCCGATTTAAAAAAGTGGCGATCAGTGGCGAAAACAGGCTTATCGGCAGGCGACTGGCCATAACAAAATAATCGGCTCCGAAACCTGGCGAAATCAAGCACTTATCGGCGCTTACTGAATCTCAAACCCAATTTTGCCTATAAAATGGCGATAATTCCCTTATCAACGCTTACTGCATGAGGCCCTCTGTGTCTCTCTCTCTGTGTGTCTCTCTCTCTCTGTGTGTCTCTCTGTCTCTCTCTCACTGTGTGTGTCTCTCTCTCTCTGTGTCTCTCTCTCTGTGTGTGTCTCTCTCTCTGTGTGTCTCTCTCTCTGTGTGTGTCTCTCTCTCTCTGTGTGTATGTGTCTCTCTCTCTGTCTCTCTGTCTCTCTCTGTGTGTGTCTCTCTCTCTCTGTGTGTCTCTCTCTCTGTGTGTGTCTCTCTCTCTCTCTCTGTGTCTCTCTCTCTGTGTCTCTCTCTCTGTGTGTGTGTCTCTCTCTCTCTCTCTCTCTGTGTGTGTCTCTCTCTCTCTCTCTCTCTCTCTCTCTCTCTCTCTGTCTCTCTCTCTGTCTCTCTCTCTCTCTCTCCCCCAATTCTATCATAAATAGACCCTCACTTGTATGCACATCAATATGTGTGCATTGAAAATATTAGGCTGCGCTTATAGTGCCAGCGAGGCGTTGTCGCCCGCAAACAAATGTATTGCCGCCGTCGCGTGCGCTTATAGTAAACGCGACGGAAATTTAGAAGCCGGTCAGATTTGATTTTTCAGAGGCTGTCGCCACATGTGACAGCCTTTGAACCAATCAATGGCCTGGTCGCCCGCGACATCGCCACAAAGAGAATTCAAACTTTCGCTAGCGGCGACGGGTGACGTCACCTGGATGCGTCGCCGTCGTGCGCACTATAATCTCGGCCTTAGAGATTCATTCTTGGCTATAGCATATTGATGAAGGGCCATTTTTATTAGGCAGTGTTGAGCCAAATGAAGGGGTTTGTAAATGACGCAGTGGCCCATATAAGTGGTGCTATTCAATAAGACACCTTCAAGTAAAGGTGTCATTCGGCACCACAATGTGATTTATGGAATAGCACCACTTAAATGTGAGCCTAAATCTACTATGTGAGCCTCATTCACAGAATACCAACAGCCCTTAACGCATGGAATGCGACATTTGGTCGCGGCTATTTCGCCGCAACCAATTAATCGCCGGTGTTCGGCCACAGACGGACCCCCACCGCAGCCGATTTGCCGCTGGAATCCCCACCGCCGGCCGCTTCTAAGGTAAGTTTTATTACTGTTTAGGGTAGGGGGTTAATTTAAGGAGTTTTAGTGATTAGGGTATGGGGTTAATTTATGGGGTTTTAGCAGTTAGGGTAGGAGGGTTTAGAGTAAGGGCTTAGGATAGGGCATTTAGCACTTATATTAGCGGCAAAGTGGCTAGCGGCAACAGGTTCCCGTGGCGAGGTGAGTTGCGGCAAAGCACCTTAAACTGTTTTGCTTAAAGCTACGATCTGAATGAAAGACATGGTTTATTTCCCCCAAATATGTCTCCCTAGTTGCACCTCTGTACATGTCGCTTACAGAAGTGATATGCACCAACACCTCAAAAAAATGTATTTGTACTAATATAAAAGAGAATGGATATAAAATTCTACTCCATTGGTACCTAGTGCAAGATAGATTACATAAAATATATCCACAATATGCCAATAGATGTTGGAGAGGATGTGGTGAAGTTGGTACAATTGTCTCATATCTGGTGGTCTTGTCTCAAAATTTCCCAAACCTGGTGTCACAAATGTGAGCACGTGACCTGCATATGGGACAAGGTTTAATACACGGCTCGCAAGCTTGCCCACTTTTCACCTTTGCAAAGGTCCCTCAAATGAACAATATCTCCCCTCAATCCGTCCCCATATACTATCTGTCATGAACCGCACACAAGTGACCACGTGACTTAGATCTGCAACCAGGGTTAGTACACACGGCTACTCTAGCCGACTCACCTTTCTCCTGTGCAGGGTACTTTCAATGAGTTAATATTAACCTCTTACTCAATTGCAATCATCTCTAAGCGCCACCACCACCAAAGAAATGTGTAAAATATGTAATTAATATATATCTGCCAGGGTCTCAGGTCCGTGTTTTTTATAGATACAATGATGTACTTACACACAAAAATCTGTTGTAGCAATATGTGTCCGAAAATGTAAATTACTCTCTTCAGAGTGTGCAACAGTTCATTCAGAGCCCCAAAGCATAACTTATTAAATAATGTTTTAATATATATTAAATATATGTATGCTGGGCGATAATGGGGAAAGATAGGGTTGCAGACATGCAAATGAACATACAGTAATATTTACAGTTGCTTTATGCTTTACTGTGGAGGGTTTTTGTCACTTTTTTTACCCACCATAACCTTAATAATTGTTGTGAATACCTAGTCTAGTCTCAAACCAGCTTAACCAGTACAACCAACCTTACACTGATGATACCCATCAAGGTTGAAACATGTCTGTGAGTGGGTTTACTGGCTTTGCATCTCATCCCAGCCTCTGTCTAAAAGCTGTGTTTAAAACAGTATGCATTGGCTTGAGGATTTGCTTGTGTAATACGAGCTTGAGACAAAAGGTGGCACTGTGTGCTCATTTGCATGTCATTTCCCAGAATCCCTTGCTGCAGTGGAAGCGCTGTATGCTGGGCGATAATGGGGAAAGATAGGGTTGCAGACCTGTCTAAGACATGCAAATGAACATACAGTAATATTTACAGTTGATATATATATATATATATATATAAATCTAGCTATTAGCTATCGCTAGATCGTATATATCTATGATACCATACGACACCGGTGCAACACGCATCAAGGGCACACGCAGGTAAGTAAATCCAAATGTTCTATATTTGATAGCAAGACACAAAGGTTTTTGTGTCTTCTATCAAATATAGAACATTTTTGATTTACTTACCTGCGTGCTGTCCCTTGATGTCGTGTTGCAACCGTATCGTATGGTCTTTATGCTTTATGGGATAAGCATCAAACTATTTACTTGCATATGGTGTGCCGGCTGTGCATTGGTTCTATCTATATATATATATATATATATATATATATATATATATATATATATCTATATATATATATAATATATATACACACATACTATATACACATAATATATATATATTCTTATAGGGTATGGTGGGTAAAAAAAGTGACAAAACCCCTCCACAGTAAGCATAAAGCAACTGTAAATATTACTGTATTGTTCATTTGCATGTCTGGGTTCACTGGCTTAGCATCTCAACCCAGCCTCTGTCTAAAAGCGTGTGTTTCAAAACAGCATGCATTGGCTTGAGGATTTGCTTGTGTATAACGAGTGCTCATTTGCATGTTGCCATTTCCCAGAATCCCTTGCGCAGTGGAAAGCGCTGTAGGCTGGGCGATAATGGGGAAAGACAGGGTTGCAGACCTGTCTAAGACATGCAAATGAACATACAGTAATATTTACATTGAATATATATATATATATATATTATCTATATATATATATATATATATAGTATGATAATTATATATATATATAATATATATATCCATGGTTCGACAAATCACCCAAAAATCTACTGCCCAACCAAAAAAATCTACTCGCCACCTAGTCCCGCCCCCAACCCTGCCCTAGGCCCACCCCCAACCCCACCCTAGTCCCGCCCCTAACCCCGCCCTTGTCCCGCCCCCAGGCCCACTTTAAAAAAAAATGAATAAATTCATAGTAAGAACAACATTCGTTTTTGACATAATTATTTATTGTATTACATTATACTACAATTAGTCCTGTTTTGACGTGTGTTGTGTGTTGTAAATGTTCTGAACCCCATAACCCGTGCCTGGTCGCACCCCGCGTCACAATCTAAAGCAGCAATCCCGCCTGGATCTTACCCTGATCCGCTTCCCTCAATGTCCAGGTCCCTCATTCCCCAATGTTATACATTGGAGGGGAGAGTTGCCCCCTACCTGTCTTCTGGGTAGGGGGGTTCGATGTCTCCGTGTGAAGCTTGGGTCAGATCTGGAAGAAAGAAGCAGTAGGCGCGTATAGAGGTTAATTTTTTTTGTCGGGTTAAGTATGGGCAGTTATATATATGGGTATAAACCAGAGATCCAGAGTGTGGAGAGAGAAAGAAGACACACACACAGAGCTACACACGTGCTTTTCGAGTAAGAAGCAGATGGATCAGGACGATGTATCTATGGTGACTCTATCCTGGATTATGTTGTGCTTGTGTTAAATCTTAGAACAGTGATGCATCTGTTTTCCTTATATTGATGACTTTACCTTGTGAAACATAAGCCTGTGATGAACACAAAAAGCCTTGTTAGCAGAGCTTGTGTTATTTTAGCAATTAAAACTTCAGGCAGAAAACTTTTTGTTACAGTACATTTTTTTAATGATATTTGAACCTTGAAAACAAAAAGCACAGCTCTCTGTCTAGTTCATAATTAAACCAATAAAATGGCAACTCCAACTGAAAATTTTGAGGTTCAATAGTGTTATAAAACTAGCATTCTAAAAAGTTCACAAGGACCGGGAGCCCTGGTACAAAGGGGGAAGTCTATGAATGGGTTTTAGGTACAGAATGCAATCCCTTTTAGAGACTTCGATCAGGGTGTGTGTGTACATCGTGTTGTTGATGCCTGAGATCATATATTTTATAACTTTGTTGAAAAAAGTTTGTGGTTCTTTCCCCCTCCCCCCTTACTTTTACTTTTCGTTATCGTCCCATTGTTTTGGTAAAATACTAACTAATAAAAAATAGCCATTTGTAACACGAGCGATTTCTTATTGTCAATAACAGCAGCAACAAATAGGAAACAAATGTAGGAGACAAAGGGTCATTGTGACGAGATCGTTTTTCAGTTCAGTCTGTAGTTTTTTCTTGTCACATTATTATATTTTTCTAAACAGTTTTGATTTATTTTCAGAGATTGTCAGACATTTTTACATTACATAAAAAATTATACATAGACAATCTTAATAGATCTATGTTAAGATATACCTACAGAGCTACATTACAATACAGCAAAAAATAGATATACCACATGAGTTAATGCCATTAATAGTAACTTGTGCCAAATATTATTCTTTCTCTTGAGTTGAGAGTATATAACTACTCGCGATTTAACGTTTGAAGTAATATGTATCTATATGTGGCTTAACTACATTCACAGATTGCTTTTCTCTGTACTGCTATTTTCTAAGCCATTCAAGATGACCCATTCTGTGACCTTGTGAAAATGTTTTAAACCAAAAGAGGTTTTCCATTTCCTGAATAATTTTTTTGAAGCCCTTTTCTATATCTGCTGAGTACTGTGTCTCTTTATCAACAATGCATTGCAATAGCTGTTTTGTATGTCTGATATTGTTAACCGTTTATTTTGAAAATGTTCAAAATTGTAAAGGTGAATGGGGAAGGATAAAAAGTATTAGGAGTATGAGGGTATAGGAAGAATTAAAGGGAACACAGGGTACAATTCATATACATTTCTTTATATTTGACAAAAATGTAAACAATTCAGATCAAATACATTTTTATATTTAACATAATCAAAGTTCTGATATATTGCAAATATTCCCAGGGAGCCAAATCTCACAGAATTGATCAAACGATCCATGTAACGTGAGACTTTCCATAAGATTAACTTCTTTTGACTTTGAAAATCATAGTTAGTGGTGGGGTTTCTCCTTTTCCAGAAGTTTATTAGGTATAGTACATATGGTGGCCGATTAATGTGTATGAAGCCAATAGTTGGAAACGTTTAGGGTATGTTTAGGATTTCTATAAAATAATGCTGCAAATGGATCTCTTGAAATTGGTTGATGAGGTTCGTATTCGATCAAATCCAAGATTGCGAAACCAAGTGAGAAGGAAAAGGTGGGAAATTATGTATGTTTAATCAATAGATGGGGTTATGATTAGGCCAAGAACCTTCCTGGGTTGTGATGATCTACAAAGAGGGCTCATTGGGGGGGGTGGGAGGGATCACTAAAAAGGAAGCATATGTTGTTAGAGGGCCATATACGATGGCCAGTACTAATTGCGTCACACTCAAAGGAAACAACATTCCTGAGAATCGTATGCAATCACAGAAACGGGTTAACACAAAGGTCATGCCTTATTTAGAGGACTTTATTAAAAATGAGAACATCAGTGACGTCATCTACTCTGCATAATAGGAAAGGTACATATGTCACCAGCCCGATTTATACAAATCAAACCGTACCAACACTACTACATGGGAAGAGGTTGGCCAAGGTCAGATATCCATTGTACTCAAAATTTAGGAGCAAGACGGTAAAAATGTCTTGTTACATCCGTCAAACTCGCCAGAGTCACTGATATGACTCACATGTCTAAGTGTTAAGCAATGAAGAGGAACTTTGAGTGTATTTTATATATTAGAGGCGATAAATGAAGTTATTTTTTAAGAGGTTTTTTTTCTCTGTCGCTACAAAATGTTCAACTGCGGTCAGCAGCTAATTTACGACAGGATCAGCTTATGTGTTTTCAATGGGGGAAAAAAAATAGTACATAAAGCTTAGCCATGTATTATGAAAATCAGAACTCAAACAGACAGCGTGTTGGGATCAAATATGTGAATTTTCATATTTCTATGCCAGTGACTTCTCTGGGGGGAACTTCACACATAGGTAAAACGAAAGGAAAGTAACTGTATAGAGGGATTGTATTCTATCCTGTTAATTTTAAGAAACTGTTCAGCATTTATTGTAAACTGTATGTTCATGAATCCCTTTTCTGTAATCCAAGAAACTGTGATATATATATATATATTATATATTAAATATATAATATATATATGATATATAGATATATATTATTGTAAACAGAACAGAAAGCACCTTATAAAAGCACAGGGCATACAAAACAAGTGTAAACAGGATTTTATTAAAGTATTTGTAGTGTGTCTACAGGTTCCACAAGTTTGCTTAATAGAGATCCTTGTGTCTTTTGAATTTGGTGTCAGAATGTGCTTATTGTTAGACCCTTGCCATGAAGTACATACTTATAATGGTAGATGTGAGTCCCCTCTCTTTAATTTCATCCCTTGTTTTTAACTCACTTAATAAAAATCCCGTGTTACACTGTTTGGATGCCCGTGTGCTTTTTATAAGGTGCTTTCCTGCTGTTGTACAATATTATTTCAACCTTAGGCACCACTGTTGTATATTAACTACACATTGAAGCAGTTTTGTGGACACCAGTGGACTTATTGTGTTGAGCGGATATTTCGTGCGTATCATATATATATAATATTATATGGTCTATATATATATATATATATATATATATATATATATATATATATATATATATATATATATATATACACACATACACATATATATATATAATAAACTGAAACTGTTGTTTTTGCGTCCCTGTAAACAATTTGATTGTTCCGTCGGTCCGCCCGCCCTCTCACGGCTCTCATTGTCCTGTGTGTCTCACCCCCCGTGTGTCCCGCCCTCACACGGCTCTCATTGGCCGGTGTATCTCGCCACCCCCACCCACACTGTCGAAAGCTTCCTCTGGCTTCTCCCAGTCCGCCTCTCCCCCCACCCGTGACACCAACCCACACTGCCGAAAGCTTTCTCTGCCACTTCCCGTTCCACAATGTGTCTCGCCCTCCCCCCCGTGCCTCCCACCCACCCTGCCGCCTTCTGAACCTTCCTCCAACGCCTCCTGAATGGTTCTGCTACCTGCATGGCTCTGCTGCCGCCTGAGGTATGCGGGGGGAGACATGCAGGGGGAAGGGAGACATGCAGGGGGAGACATGCAGGGGGGGAGAGATGTGAGATGCCACTAACTAACCCACCCACCCAGTCACTTACCCAGTCACTTACCCAGTCAATCACCCACCCACTCACCGAGTCAGTCAGTCATTACTCACCCACCCACCCAGTCACTAACCAACCCAGTCACTCACCAAGCCACACAGTCACTCACCCACCCACCCACTCAGTCACCCACCCAGTCAATATTGTGGCCAGTCAGTGGGGGAAAGTGGAGGTGGTAGGGGTTGACGGGGAGGGGGAAAAATCCTTGCTCAGCTCAAATGACTTTCTAGGGATGGTCTATCATGAACGGTTTTTTGGTGGGGGTGGTTGTGGAAACATAAACGTATAATGAGAGGGGAAAAGAACCCTATAAGACTGACATGTCACGCAGCCCTATATGACCATGATAAGTTTTTAATATAAGTTGAAAACTGCAAACATAACAAATATATGAAAACCTAAAAGTGTACTGTTCAGGTTTCTGAATGTGCAAATCACTCTAGATGACCAGGGAGTTTCATAACTTTGTGAAGCCCGTAGATTAAGAAGAGAACTGTTGATTTTCACAATACTAGTATGAAAATGGTTTAAAGTAGATGCACAGTGAATATCACCCTTCCAGGAGTACTGGTGTGCAATCTACATAGTATTTTATCACGACGAGCACGTGGGACATTAAGTCATGAAGTACTGTGTTACAAAGCTGCAGTAGGGCAACATAGCACTGCTTCATACACGGAAGCCAATGCCCACCCATGCAGGGAAGGACGCCCCCTGATGATAGATCAATGGGAGTGTGCTGCTGGGAGGGGTGTTGCAGGTAAGTATAAAACCCAGGGTTGACCTCATGAGGGAACCCATACTATAGTCATAAATCACCTTTTTGCACTCCTTCCAGGGGGGGGGAAGTATTATCACAACCCTACTGGTTATATATACTTCTTTGGGGCTATCCAGTGCCACAGCGGAGGTCGATATACCTAGTTTTCCTGCTAGTGGGATCCACATCTGGTGGCCACATCGTTTTTGAAGCTAATCTACAGAGCTAAGCAAACTCCTACCATCTACCAGCCGCTCCATGGCAACACATGGATATCTAACGGCAGGTCTGGCAGTGCGCTCCTCGCCTCCCCCGAAGAAGGTTCCCTTGTTTGGAACGAACGCGCGTCGGGACTGAGTCATAAACGACGGCCGGCTTTTACTGTTTTGCAGTTTCAAACATCATAGTATTTTGCTTACGCTCTGTAGATTAGCTTAACACCTTGATGTGGGGCCACAGTATAATGGATCCCACTTAGCTAAACTCGGGTAGTCAGAATCCTCCTGCTGGCACTTGGCTAGCCCAAAGAGTAAGTATACAACACCTAGGGTTGTGATACTACCCAACCCCCACCTCCACCCTGGCGAGCTGCAAAAAGCGTGGAGTTTTTCTGACTATACTTAGTCCTGGGGTTCCCTCATGAGTCAACCACGGGATACATACTTTCACCCTCAGCACCCCATCCCAGCAGCACTACCCCTTTATTTTTTTTCTATCATCAACGGGGGGGTCACGTCACTGCCTGGGTTTGCTATTTGGCTATCTCGTAAGTACGGCAGGGGGGCAGTTACATATCCTGCCCTAACTGACATGCTCTTTTGTACAACACAGTACTCACTTCCTTCAACTATAATGCTCCCAGTGCTCGTTGTAGCACAATAAACTAATAGATTGCGAGGCACCAGTTACTTCCCTTGACAAGGGTTATAATTCACTTTGCAATCTACGTAAGACCATTTCATACTAGTATTGGGGTGAAACTCAACAGTTCTTAAATCTAACTGTGCTCACACTATGGGTTTGGATTACAACTCCCTGGTCATCTATAGTGATTGTGCAGCATATCAAGAACGAACGGTACCCTTTTTATAGTGTTTGGTTAATATATTTGTTATGATTTGCAATTTTTTGTGCAATATATCAATAATAAAACTTATATTTTTCATTAATATAGGGCTGAAGTGCAGCAATAGGGTTCTTTCGCCCCCTCTTTCCTGTCGCTAAGAACGCTAAATTATTTGCAATAGTCTGCTATGCAGAGGTTAATTGGATGTTTGCATTAGGTTTGAAGGCAATAGCCAAAGCAGGACTCATTGTCTTTATTAAACGAAGGTCAACAGCTGTTGCGCTAGTGTGATTTTGTTATTACACACGTTGAATCATGGAAATTACCCTTCAGTCTGCCACCTAATGTGAGATAGTAGAAAACATTGGAAATTGGATGTTCAAAAACATGTCAGCAACATGTAACACAATAATTAAATAGGTCTCTAGGTAATCTACAAAGGCTAAATATTTTTCTGAGAACACGAAAAAATGGATAGTATAACATCAGTCCTCGATGAGTTTAAATGTATTCCATTTTGTAAGTGATGTTATTACATTGTTTATTTAATATTTCATAGTGTCACGTGAGTAATTAAATACATTAGGAAAAAATGATACAGATGTTATAAAGATATAAGTCTTGGTTATGAGTGAGAGGAAAGTAAAGTGTGACTGGAGCATTAGAGGGAACCCCAAGATCCACGTTAGGAAAAACTGATCAGATAACACACCGCAGTGACAGCGAGATACATTTAGGGAACCCCATTTATAAGACGCACTGAGCCACGTGTGGTGATTTGAATGCACGAATTTAAATAAAGATAAAGAGCCGCGTGCTCCGCGTTTGTGTCTTTGTGTTCGGGTTTATAATAACACAATTGAAACTTTATGAAGAAGATGAACCAATAAAGAACCGAAAGAAAACCCCTCATTTTACCGATATAAAGATCATTTGTATGTTTGGTATAAATACATGTTCCGGTCAGAGAGCTCTCTGTGCTGTCATGCTGGCAAACACTAATGTTATTACAATAAATTTTACATTGTCCGCTTTCAGACGTCAAATATATCTAATTAATTGAGACGATCTCGGACTTAGATTAGGCGGGGATTTGATAGATCCCAACGGTTTTCCTTAGAACCAATCAAGCGAGGTGGTCGGGTCACAAAGCAGCCAATCGCATCGAGACCCATCTTCTATAAATACCCTAGCCTTTTCCATGATTTTTGTAGGTCAGAGTTAGATTAGGATCGGAGGAGGTACACTGTCACAGCAAAGGATGGCCCGTACCAAGCAGACCGCCCGGAAATCCACCGGAGGAGAAGGCTCCCCGTAAGCAGCTAGCGACCGTGCCAGAAGAGCGTGCTCGGCCAGGATTAAGAAGCCTTCGACCAACGCGAGTAGCGTCACCGGAGCGCCCTACTGGGGCTCTCCGAGGCGTACTAGTCCCCAGTTAGCTCCTGCACTCCAGACAATGTGCCGGGAACCCCCCACTGGCTTTCCGGGGTGAAGGCTGGCCCTTTGGGTGAGGGGCCTGTCGCGGGGGGGGGTAGCGGCGGGCGGGCGTGGAGGCGACGCACTTCAAGACTGATCTACGCTTTAACGAAGCTCGGCCCGTCATGCTCCGTGCAGGAGGCCAGCGAGTTTGTTATCTGGTGGATCTTCGAGGACACCACCTATGCGCTTCCACGCCAGGAGTCCCATCATGTCCCAAGACCAGCTGCCCGCAGGATCAGAGGGGAGAGAGCTGAGTCTACTGACCACTTCATTACACTATTACACACCCATAACCAAATGCTTTTTCAGAGCCCAAATTACATCAATTGGCTAGTAGACATATCGTAACATACGTATATGAGCGCCCATATAGAGATTATAAAGGAGACGGATCCACATCCCTTTATGCAGGCTTGACAATAGTATATAACGGCAGTATTCGGTAGTTTGTCGTATAAGTTTTAAGATGTTTTATACACATACAATCCTTTTGTTACCGCTATATTTGCGCACACGTAAGCTAAAAAGAACCTGGCTAGTCTGGATTTATGTTGTAATAGAAAGTGGTAGTATTCCCCCCCCTAACGTCCTTTACTGTGCCACCGGAGATCAAACTGAGTTTATGGGAACTTTTTGTGCTTGATACTTGATAGGTTCCTGTCTGTTTGCTCATTGTTTAGCAACACCCTGTACCGAAGAACTAACATAAATTATCTATTATTGTTACCTCCATCCACAAAGTTACTTGCTTTAATTTAAGAGATAGGGGAGGGGACCCCTGCTTCTGCCACTGACAGTACTGTTGAACGGTGCTTTGGGTAATGCACAAAGAGGTGGGGTAGAGATTGACCCAATATAGCACCTCAATTTCACACTCTGGTGAGGATGAATGTTTAAACATAACTATTACCTGCAACAGTATGTAACTATTGGTTATTAAAAAACAACGACCTGAAGGGTTCTAACCTTCAATACTGGAAACGTAATAGGTTCCCCCAAGGTCTAAAGTAGGTGTGTCTTCCAGAGATTCAAGTAACACACTAACAACAGTCCTTTATAAGGATCTGAGGTAGTAACACATTTACAGGTGTGCGCTTGGTAGGTACTGATAGCTGCAAATCACTAATGGCAACACTGGCCTAGGGTGAATACCCTGTTTACAACTAATGAGGTCAGGCTCTTTTACACCACATTATTTAGTAGTATCTCACTTGCTGATTTGATATCTTACTATAGAGTGCGCTGTGCCAACGACAGAACCAGGCTAGGGGCTGGGTTGATACAGCAACACACTGATTGTAGCTCTACTGTAGTCCGTTACAGTGACCCACTGACTGATTCCGGGATCAGTGGTTGATTTATTCATCCACTAGTCCACCACTGCTTGTTACAACACCGAGGTTTACTCGCAGTCATATTTACTGATCCAGACACACTGAACATGGTTCAGACTTTTAGCTCAGCGTTTAATACTCGTATTACAACCCATCATTATAATTTGGTTATTTAGCAGTTGATTTTGTATCTATTCATTTCACTCCAGTTTGGTGTCAGGCCCATACTAGGTTTATTTTTTTCTTTTGCCTTTTCTCCGGTGTAAAAAAACCAATTGCATTTGATAAATGGAGACACATTCTAAGTTACACATGGGATTAGTGCAGAGCTCTCTTTGTGGGGATTTGGTGGCTCCCTTAAAAGCGCGCTTCTGTGTCTTGTAAAGAGGCGAAGTTCTCGGTCTCATGTCTTAGAAGCTCGGCGCCCTCTTGCTGTTTGTGTCCGTGCCTTAGTGGACTCTGAGCAGCTTGGGCTTGCAACTTTTTTAGCCGCCGGGCTCTTCACCATCCGCGCTGCCTGGGCAACTTTGAGACTTTCTTGGAGCTTTTGCTGCCTTCTTTGCGGGCCGCCAGGTTTCTTCACCTTTTTCTCGGCTCGTGCTATTTCTTCCTCCCGCAGGAGCCTTTTTTGGTCTCTGGGACTTGGCGGGTTCTGTTTTCCTTGCGCTGGCTGCTTGGCGGTTAGTTCCGTTTGCCTTGCTGGCTTCTTGGGTTGTTCCCCGTGCTCTTGTCCCCCTCGTTTCTCTGCCGCCTTCTCCCTTGCCTCCAGATGCTTCTTAGTCATTCGCTGACGACCGGAGGCTTCCGCGCCCTTTCAGCTGGATCATGGTTTCCTTCTCACCAAGCCTTAGGAGCCAGCTTCAGCGCCTGTTATCTTCTCCACATCGTAGCCTCCCTGCCGCATGAGCGCTCTTCACACGGTACAGGTAGACCCCTGCTGCCATCTTTAAGAGGCTGGACAACAGCGCTCGTCATAAGATCGGACACGCTGGGACCGGACTATGCGGACGGCTTTTCGAGGGTCCCGCCGCTTTCTCGTTCTGCTTCTGTCTTCTTGAGCGTCGCTTTCAGCTGGATGAGGCGGAGGCGCAGATCGGTCTCCGGTCCATTATCAGCTGCAGCAAGGTTAATATCCAAGAACACCGACCAGAAGTTCATCGGGCTGGGGGGTGGAGGGGGGGGGGGGGCTGGCCGGACTGTAATAGTACAGAGCCTGCTGCTCTGTGATTGGTTGATGGTCGGAGTGAGTTCTATCTCTCATTTGTTTATCATCAATGTGGCCGCTCCTGTTCTCATCCCTTCCTCCTCGGATCACAAACACTGCTCTGACTTGGTGTTTTCTGAGCTCAAAAAAGGGCATTTTAATTCTCTCTAATTATTACTACAATTCGCCCTCTTGCATTTCACTTTAGTCAGGAATTAATTCTCTTACACTTGTAATCATGCTTTGTTTTGGAAAAGCTACAAACACAATTAGGAATAAGGGTGAAAGTTCGGCTCTGTATCATGGGATTTGCCAGATTGTCTTCATATCTGTCTATTCTGTCACTTTTACTTTGCCAGGGCTACATGTCCACCTCCATCCTCAGAATACAGTGACCAAAGAACATATTAATTGTACATATCAGTTTCAAATAATGTGCATCTACCAATATATAGAGATGTCGGTTGGATTTTCCACTATACTATGTACAGAGTAGCACAGAAGTCTGCATTGCTGTCATGTTTTGTTCCATACCCTCCGGACGTCGGCTGTATTATTTGTCAAGATATGATATTTGTTATTGATGGGAGATCAAAACCCCGTATTACACCTGTGCAAATGATTAGTTTAGAATTCTATGTATGTAACATGTTTTCTAAGAAGAAAAATCATTGTAACATACCATCATATGAATTACTGTACATATTTTAATAATGTAACAATAAAAACTATTTTTGTTTCGCTTTTAAACAGAATTGTGATGTGTTATAAGTTGTATTTCTTCAATATTAAATCGATTCTATAATTAATGGATGAATACGGTCATTAGTCACCCTGTGGGTTGTTTGTAACCATGGTACTGGTAATGTTCCTATTAGCACTCTTTAGTGAACTGCATGTTTTGGTGACCATAATCGTTAACCAAATTGTGTGAAATATTGCCTTCTTAACAGGAGATTTGCTATCCTGCCCATATAATGTGTTAATCCTGCACAACACTATCCAGCAATTTGCTGCCACATTACGCAGGTTGTGTAACCTCCTCTCCTTCATATGCATCACACTGATTCTGCTACCTACTTCAAATGTGCAAGACCCTTTCACACACTTATAACATTGATCAACACCTTCCATTTTTGTTAGATTATACAATAATAGTTGTTTTATAAACACTCTGGAAGCCACTGCCTGGTTCACAGTACCCTTTGTTATTTTTCTGTTTGTTCTCTTTGGTTTATAATTGTAATGTTTTTTTTTATACAAACCTTTGTAGCACTTTTCTCCCTCTCTCCGGTTTCGACGACGGTGGCGCCAATGATGAGAGGCTGCGGTAGTTTTCTGTCCCTTCACTGACAAGATCAGTTGTATAGCTTCATTCCCTGGCAAATTGTGCTGGTCCGTCATCCATACTGAGCCCGATGATCGGCGATGTTGCCTTAGGCGTGAATATGAAGGATATCATTTGTAGGATTTCACTCTGCTCAGTCTAATTAACTGTTCCATCAGTCACGGCGGCAACATCTACCTATATGTGCAGTAATTGATACTCAACTGTGATAAATATTGACATGGGGGAATTTTTGAATGCAGTAAGCGCAATCTGTGTGCTAATTGCTTGGAATACTGAAGTGTGCATTCAGATCTATTACCACTTGTGGTTATTATACAGAAGGAAGTTAATTTGCGAGAACTATTCTGCTCTGGTGATACATACAAGCCGTCTCATCACGGTCAGTTGTTGTCAGGCAGGTTACTTTTGCTGGATATTAGCCATGCATTAGAACTCTCGTTTCATGCTCATACAATGTTTACTCATTGTGGTGTGGTTGGGCTACTCATGTAACCGCTTTTGATCATTGAGATTGTTATTTAGACTTTAGGAACACATTGCTATTGTTTGTATCATGCTCTAGCATACTATGTTTAGTCTTGTGGTCGTTTTTTAACTCCCACCACACTTATTATATTGTGATGAAGAGCATATTATTTCCCTACTGCACCTATTAGATATAGCCGGGGTTCATAATATACTATGGGCTGCCAATTTATACATAGAGAGATACAGCGCGCAGTTTATTGTATTATCGTGACCTATTACCACCTCTAAATATTAAACATGTATGCAAAATGTAGATGTTAATTCACATCTGTTCATTTATACAGATATTTAGTTCGTTTTTGAACTTCATCTTGGATGTTTGACTTCATCCCTTGATGATGGGTATTTGCTATTGCACCTTCGATCTAAGCTATACGTGGAATCCAAGATGAAAGACGAGACCTCTATGGACATAAATATCTAGGAGGAGTTTACATGATGTTGATACTACATCAAATTAGAGTCCTAGATTTACATGGATATCTCTATTTACCTAATAAAATTCATTCCACCTTGAGTGTTTATTGTGGACAGAATCTACACAATTAATCCCATGGGTAATTATTTGGATACCTACACACATGTTACTTTTATATATGCAAAGCCTCTCATTGGGGAAATTTACTGCACTTAAAAAATCACGAATCGTCGACGTCAAATGTTTATACAACTGTATTTTTTTTTTCCAAGTATTTAGTGCTACATAATAGAGATTATCATAACTTTGTTCTCTCAATCTGATATTAGAATCTGTAGGATCATTTGAGATCTTTATAGCCAATAGTTTACTTTGAGTGCAAGTGGTAGGACACTTATGTGGGGTCTTTCTTTCTCTTCTCCATCAAAACGTTTGAATATTTCGAAGGAGAGCAGCACGTAGACACTTACAGGACTTTAGAGCAAATGTTTCTAAGTCCCACTTTTCAGTACATTTCACCGACAGAGCGTCTGAAGTCTGGAACCCAGATGATTTTCTAAGTGAGACTTTTCAGCACCATTTTGGAGTGGAGTTGGAGCTGCTGGAGGGCCATTCCGATTTAGTTTCAGGACTTTCCAGGACTTTTCGCTAAGTCCCTGTCAACCAACGACTATTTAAAACTTTGTTTGCAATCAGTAGTTAGTTTTCATTCAACCCCAACCTAATAAGTGTATTTTCTTCTGTCATGGGACTCCTGGTGTGTTTGCCTTCTTCTACGGAATACTAACTATCCTTTATTTTTATTATTGGCTTTGACGGTAGCTCTTGTGACAGGCTTTCGAAGACAACAATAAAAGTCTAGCATTGCGTGATATAATCACGACCATCCGGGTTCTGTCCTCGCAAGCGCTTGGGGCAGTCCCTGTCTTGCATATTCAGGATGTAAGCACATATGACGATTAGAGTACACATATGGCCGGTATATTGATTTTTGTAGTTGGCATAATTGTTAGACTAATGAATAGGAGGGGGGATCTCTATTGGGTTCTTTTATGACCGCTAAGCCGAGATAATGTTATTCAATTGCTATAATGAATGGTCAGTCTTCAATTTCACATTGTTTATGAAGACTTATTTAGTATTGGTTTATCATTACAAAACATGAGAGGTAGTTCCCCTTGGCATTCATTTATAGCAAATATCTGATGGAATGTATGATACTTGTACACTCTACTCCATTATTTTCCAGCAAGTGTTAACATGTATTTTGGCATTTTTGCACACATGTCATTAGCACCAGTAACCTTCTCTCGAGAGGGGGACTTCAAGTATATATGATTAGGTTGTGTATTTAATAATACCGGACCTTCCCCTGCTCCACACTTTCCCGTTGGAAAAAGTTCGAGAGTAACGACCGCGTCAGCGGACGTCATCCCACGTCAGACCATTGACATCTGACCGTCACAATCTCCACACCGAGCGCTGGAACGGACTGCTTATCATGGCGCGAGCTGATGCAAAGCCTGTATTACAACGGAGCCATCTTCCAGATCTAATACAGTTGCTATTGAATACCAATCTGCCCTGGATCTCTTTTTGGGAACTACGATCCTATACTGCCAAGACTGGGACTGCCCCACACGCTGCAGACACTCAACCGGATGGTGGGATGGATTAATCGCAGCGCAATGCTATATTTTGTACCTTGGTGATGCATTTTTAATCCCCCCTTCCCCCCCTCCCCTCATTAAATTTACTATTTTTACGCTATGGGCGTGCGCTCTCTCTCTCTTCCTTTTTTTCCTCTAGATTCACTGTGGATGTGGTTGTCCCCTGAGACTGCAGGAAACCCGCGATACCAGACCCACATCAATATTGGACTTGCTCTTTGAGGACTGGTTTTTAACTTTAACACTCTTTTTTCCATTTTTTTGGAATATATATAATAGATTGTGATTTCACCCCAACATTATTTTTATGTTTTTAAGTTTTAAAAATTGATTTTGCTAGACTACTAATTATTTTCTTAGCACCAGTACTAGTTTTTTAGCACAACCGTTTATATAAACTTTTATTTTTATTTTAGATAGCTTCTTTTCACTTCACTGATTAACCAAATGAGAGGCTCTGCTGTTTTTTTCCTTTGTTGTTTTCTTTTCTGTTTTTTGTTTTGTCTCCCTGATATATCTATATATATTAGTAGCGATATATATCCTATACTTAATATTATATAGTTACACTATATATACCAACTGTACATGATCTGTATGTTCATTGCGATTCTTAGACAGTGTTTTTTTGTTTCTCAACCCTTCTTTCCCCATTATCGCCCAGACATACAGCATTCCCACTGCAGCAAGGATTCTGGGAAATGGCATGCAAAGGCACTCATTGGCCAACCTTTTGTCTCAAGCTCGTATTACACAAGCAACTCCTCAGCCAAATCATTCTGTTTTGAACAACAGCTTTTTAGTAGACAGAGGCGTGGGTTAGATGCAAAGCCCATTGACCCCTGACAGCCAAATGAACCATACAGGAATATTGTCCCGTTGCTTTATGCTTTATGGTGTGGGTTTTTTGTCCCCCACTTTTTTACCCACCAAACAGATAATCTATATATTATATATATATATAATCTGATATATATATCTAGCTATATATATATATATATATATATAACTATACACAACCCCACACACACACGAGCACACCCACACACACACAACACACCAACATCACACCACTAGCGACTACTACACACACACTCCAGCACACAGCTAAACACCCAACCCCACACACACACATATATATATATCTATATTTATATATATATTATAGTATATATAAATATTATAATTAATGAACCACAATATATCCCACGCATAGTCAAATCACCCTTGTGTATTAAATAATATTTACCAGAGGTCCAAGGTAAAGGTAACTCCTCTGGTGGTGCTAAAACCTACCTACCCCAAATAGAAGCTATGACTAAAAAGGAGGGTAGGTAGGGCAAAATTTCACTCAACTGCTGAATTATGAAAAAATAGAAATGGACTTGTATTAACAAAGAGTATAAAAACACACAATACACGACCCACACAAATCACAGTCCATATCGGCTATGCGACACAACGTAAAACACATCAAGATGTACAATTGGTCTGATAAGAGCCAAAGCAGGGTAACAAATAGAGCATTACAAATATAACATAACAAACTAGGGTAAAATTATTTCTCCCCAGTAATGTTTACTGAGCTCGGCGGCCGATCCATAACAAGAGTAACAATGAAGTAAATGGTAAGTATATCCAGACCACAAGAAAAAGATTTGATATATATGTAGTAAAATAGACATAGACCTCTTCAATGATGAGTGCGAGATAGTTAGCAACAGAGCTAGAACTACATAAAGTTGTGACCCTTAAAGGGGTCTTACATCTCTGAATAAAGTGATGCCAATTGAGCTGCACATGTAAGATTAGCAGCATTGGTAGATCTAAACAAAAATGGCACTGTAGCGCTCATATAAGTCCCCTGAGATACAGAGCTCAAAAATAATGGACAGTGGTGGGTGGTGTGATAACACAGGGTAACATAGACATAGCACTGCTGTTGGTGTGCACAAAGACTGCGGAAGCCAGTGATAAATACCAGCAATTATTACTCAGTTCAGGAGCCAGCAGTATAATCAGATGATTAACGACCAAAGTCTTTGCAGTTGGACTCAGCATAATGGGGAAGAAGTCTTCCCGCAGTAATGGGAGGCAACACGGTACACAGGTGAGTGGTTCTGTCCCACACTTGCTCCTACGTCGTTTCGCCAAGAAAGCTTCTTATAATAAACGTGAACTTGTTGTTTTGTTTTTGCGTCCCTGTAAAACAATTTTGATTGTCACGTCGGTCCCGCCTCTCCGCTCTCATTCTGGCTCCCCCTCATTGTCGCCTCCTTTGGCTGTTACTCGCCCCCCCTCCCACCAATGTCGCAAAGCTTCCTCTCCGGCGTTCTCCCAGTCCCCTCTCCCCCCACCCGTGACTCCACCCACAACTGCCGAAACTCCTCTGGCCACTCTATCCCTTCCACAATGGGTCCGCCCTCGCCTCCCCGTGCTCCCCCCCACCCTGTGGGGCGCCTTCTAACCTCCTCCAGACGCCTCCTGAATGGTTTCTGCCTACCCTTCATATCAGTGTCATAGCATTTTACACAGTGTCACTTTTAAGAAATAAAAACCAAATCATATAAAGAAATCCTATCCCTTTCAGGGATCTAACTACACATCAGAATCAGCCTCTAACTGCTGCTGGCCAACTAACCTGGTTTCCCAGCTTAAAACAATGCCCTCTCATTTAGGGTCACTAGATACAGCACAGTCTTTTAGCCACAGCAATAAACATTTGTTTTGTCTTATCTGTTCGTGGTGGGAACTCGGTCCCAAGTGTCCAGGCAAATCCTCTGGTACTGTGATACTTGGAGGGGCCGTCCACCCCTAAACTGGATACAGGAGAGCAGTGAAACCCCCAGCCTCCAGGCACTAAGGAGAGAGACTGAAAAGCAAACCTCTCTGCTCTAAACACCTGTGCAAGTGATTAGAAGAGCAGGTGAGGGAAAACTAGACCCATTGTAATCTGTGGTCTGGATTTTCCATCCAGCAGCCTGAGTTAATGTGAAGCTGTGGAATGGATCATTTTTAACTATTTCTGCACTTTCTGACCTAAAACGGGGCAGAAAGCTGCCTAACATTTTTGGACTATGTCACAATATACTACCCGGATGATCTACTTGGACCTCTGCCAGTGACGGTGTGATATATATCACTACATGCTCTTAATTCTTTGACCTTTGTGAGTGAGCCTATTCCCCATTATTTTAAATATTAAATGTGAAACAATATCCCGCTATGGGCCATGCATGATAGTGATATATATCACCCCGTCACTGGCAGAGGTCCAAGTAGATCATCCGGGTAGTCAGCGGTATAGATACCAAATCTGCCTCACTCTTTCTTGGGCTGCATCGATGGAGAGCCTCCCTGTTAGGTGATTGTCCCAGAGACAGGCAGGAAACCAAGTGCTCCCCGCACCGACAGCCAGAGACAGCGGGGGTCCGGACCGGCCAGCTTCCAGTCCACCAGTGATGACGTAGTGTCGCTGTGTCGTCCTAACGCGTTTCGTCTCTGCGTAAGACTTTTTCGAAGGCTAATGATGAGTGATGCACTAGTTTGCAATATATAGCAATTAATCCAGCATTAATCAACACTGGTCACAGGTGACTTTTTAATAAGAAATGAGCATGAATGAAGTTCATAAAAATATATGTCTAGGTATAATGATAATCTATATAATCCTATGTATGCTAATATATATGGCACAGATATTGTATCTGCTATCAGTTAATGAGTGTTGCAGGGTTTAGCAATAGCAGCATGCTCATTTCTTATTAACAAGTCACCTGTGGCCAGTGTTGATTATACACACACGTTGAATCAATGGAAATATACCCTATCCAGGTCTGCCTACATTGTGAAATAGATAAACATTGGAAATTGATGTAAAAACATAGCAACATGTAACACATAATTAAATAGTCTCCTTGGGGTTCCTCCCCCTCCGTTTTTCTGTCCTTCTCTTTCTTCTTTCATCTGAGCAGCCTTGTCGCTAGCTGCTTACGGGGGCCTTTCCTCTCCGGATGATTTTCCGGGCGGTCTGCTGTGTCCGGTGGGCCATCCTTTGCTGTGACAGTGATCCTCTCTCCGAGCCTATCTAACTCTGACCAAAAAATCAGGAAAATTGGCTAGGTATTTATAGAAGATGGGTCGCTGCGATTGGCTGCTTTGTGACCCGCAACGCTCGCCTTATTGGTTCTAAGGAAAACCTGTTGGGGTTTCAAACATCCCGCCTAACCTAAGTCCGAGATCGTCCTAATTAATTAGGATATATTTATGCTTCTGAAAGCAGGAGCAATTAAAAAGAATTTATTGTAATAACATTAGTGTTTGCACAGATCCAGCACAGAGCTCTCTGACACGGAACATGTATTTATACCAACAATACAAATGATCTTTAATCGGTAAAATGAGGGGTTTTCTTTCCGGTTCTTTATTGGTTCATCTTCTTATAAAGTTTACATTGTGTTATTATAAACCCGAACACAAAGACACAAAGACAGCGGAGCAGCGCGGCTTTTATCTTTATTTAAATCTTGCAGTTCAAAATCACCACACGGTGGCAGTGCTGCTCTATAAATGGGGCTTCCCTAAATGTATCTCGCGTGTCACTGCGTGTGTTATCTGATCGTTCCTAACGTGGATCTTGGGTTCCTCTAATGCTCCAGTCACTTTACTTTCCTCTCATCATAACCAATACTACATATATTTATATACACAATCTGTTATCATTTTTTCCTATTTATTTATTAATACCATTCACTGCTTATGAAATATTAAATTAAATACAATGTAATCACACTTACAAAAGCTGATACATTTAACATCATCGGTACTGTAATTTTATATCTCATTTTTTTCTGTGTTCTCAGAAAAATATTTAGCCTTTGAAGT
>WSYH01006827.1:0-35896 GCA_036426205.1 Ascaphus truei
TTGGGGACACCGACGTGGAGAGTGGCCAAGGGCCTTGTATAGTGCGAATGGACATGGTGTGGGGATACACGGTGGTGGGAGCGGGGTATACGTTATACCTTACCCAAATGCAACGTTGAATGTTATGCACATATATGCAGTAAAGCCTGTCCTGTTTTACAATTGTGTGTTTACCGTGATTGTTTCCTGTGAGGGCCTCCTCCCACTCCGTTGGGATCCCTCCCAGGTGGAGGCGGTACACCACGAGATTGTTATATGTATGTACCCCAGGCTCCCTGAGCGGAGGCTTAGGCTTCTGAGAGCCACATAGGTATACACAGCAGTAGTAGCGTCTGTATTCACAGGGAATACCCGTTACATTTGGAGGTGCTGCTGAGATTGTCCTGGTGTGCCATACTCAGTAGTTAGCGTAGTATCCTATCAGTCAGCATGTCTGCGCTCAAGCCCAAACAAGTGGCCGACTGGGCCGAAAAGCTAGGAGAGCTCCTGCGACACGTTGTCGCCGTAGACAGGGTACCTGCCGATGTATCCATGTTTACTGTCTGCAGCGCAGTAAAGATATTACCTGGTCTGGCGGACGACCGCCTCATCAGCAAGCACTACAACATTGACCGGCAAGAGAACACCCTATTGCTGGCCACCGAACAAGCTATACCCCCTGATAGAGGCCCACGGGTAGTGTATCTACCAGAGACTTTACCGCAAGGGTGCACTCTAATTTACCCTGGAACCGTTTCCAGTCACGTAACTTCCCTTACCAGACATGCGGGTTGGGAAGACAAAGATATGGCCGCCAGTACACCCATCCGATCAGACATATCCCTACCCCGAGTGACTTTCTCTTCTGATGCTAGGCAAGGGGCCACCAGCTGGGCCGGTAGCCCGCCAACATCACCGGTTAGTGAACAGCTTCACCCCAACCCCTAACAGTCAGGGAGCGGGGATCGCAAGTTCCTTAGACAGTGGCGGCTCCATGCTAGGAGTGAAATTCCCGCAGCTTGTGGAAGCGATAACTATGTCCGCCCAAGCCCAAAATTACAGGAAGTTGAAGGCGTTTAAAGGAATGGTTCCTGTCCCCGCAGGCGAAGAAAGCATCGAGTCTTGGAAGGAACACACCCTCAAGGTGATCGATGAATGGCCCTGCTCTGAAACGGTCAGACGTCAGAGAATCCTGGATAGCCTCCGACCCCCAGCAGCCACCATGGTCAGTGCACAGTGCGACCAAGACCCTGATCTCTCTGCTCATCAGATGGTAGACTTGTTAGTCCAGATCTATGGCAAAGATGAAGAGGAGAGTGAGCTGTGGTTCAAATATTACGGTCTCCGACAGAAGGAGAAGGAAGATCTGTCAGACTTCCTTCAACGAATCCAGCTGGTCCTGTGGAAATTGCGAGCTTGCGGCCTCATCCTAGCCTCAGAGATGGACGAATACCGGCGCAAGCAGTTCCTCCGAGGGGCCATTCCCACGCATCACATCGTGATCATGATCAGGTGCTCACTAATGGAGGGGCCTCCCCCTACCTTTATGGACATTTTGGGAATCGTCAAAGGGCATGAAGCCTATACCAAGCTGCATACAGGCACCAAGGTCAAAGATCCCCCTGCGAGTGACATCCCGGGAGCCTCCGCTCGCCGGATCAAGAAAGCTGTCAAAGAGGAAGAGGAGCCACCCAAGTCGCCCTCAACGAAAGGCCGGACTTCGGGGAGATCCTCCCCAACTTACCCAAGACGACTAGATCCTAAAGATATCGTCTGCTATGGTTGTGGACAGAAAGGCCATTTCTCCAGAGAGTGCCCGGATGGAGGCACCCAAGAAAAGAAAATGCCCAGTAAAGGAAGCTCAGCTGGGTCCATGATCTGTCGGATACAGACCACAGAAGCCAAGACATCCGAGGCCACCCCTGCGCCTCCCGAAGCTCCTACTGACCTAAGCCTAGACGATGGAATTCCGTCCGGGGATAGTTACTGTCAGGTAGGCCCCTCTGCCATCGTTAATGTGGTAGTAGAAGGAGTCTATGCTTCTGCTTTACTGGACACCGGGTCTCAAGTGACCATAATCTATCGACAATTCTACGACCAACACCTTAAGCACTATCCCCTGCGGTCGGCAGAACATATGAAGGTGAGGGGGTTGAGCAATGAAGATTACCCCATCGATGGGATTGTGAGAGTTCAACTGGAGATACTTCAATTGAATACCGGCAAGAAACATCCCATGCATGTGGAGGCAATGGTATGCCCGAAGCCTCAAGGACAGTGTCAGCACCCGGTCATCTTGGGAACAAATACGGATATAGTGCGAGACCGTTTCTTCTAGCCCAAGATGCGGGAAGCGGTGGAACAACACTGCTGCCGTTGCTCCCGGTGTGTCCATTGCAAGACTTTGCCTACCAGAGCAGCACACATGGCCCATCTCAAGAGTTCTGGTCCAATGGACCTAGTGTGTATGGACTTTTTGTGTATTGAACCCGATACCCGAGGAATCTGTAACGTGCTGGTCATCACGGACCATTACACCCGGTATGCTCAGGCCTTCCCCACAAAAGACCAGAAGGCCATCACAGTCGCAAAAATACTATGGGAGAAGTTCTTCGTTCACTACGGTCTTCCAAACCGACTTCACTCCGACCAAGGGCGAGATTTTGAGAGCACTCTGATCCGAGAATTACTCAAAATGCTGAACATTGCCAAATCCCGGACGACTCCGTACCACCCCGAAGGAGATGCTTTGCCTGAACGATTCAACAGGACCTTGTTGGACATGCTCGGAACACTGAAGGGTGCGCAGAAAACGGAATGGAGTCAACACGTAGAAGCTTTGGTACACGCGTACAACTGTACTCGCCATGAGTCCACTGGATCCTCTACATACTTCCTCATGTTTGGGCGGGAGGCAAGACTCCCAGTAGATGTGCGTCTTCGAGTATCAACGGATGGGATACACAATGCTACCCATTTCAAGTATGTGCAAAGGCTAAAGGACAGTTTGCAGCAAGCTTACCAACAGGCTGAGAAGTCTACAGCTACAAAGAGGAGAAAAAAGATAGCGCACTGCAAAATAATGAGGGACTGGAGGCAAAAAGTAGAAAAATATAAAAATGCTTTAATTAAGATGCATAATAGCCTAAGCTAAGGAGAACAAAAAAGAAAAAAGTCTTTTTGTAGCCCCATAATTAAATCAGGGGCAACAACCAGTCTACCAAATGAAGTATCTGATAGGATCTTCATTGTTTGTAGGTGTAGACATAACACTTACAAACCACTCTAGTTTGATGATTCTCCGCCCTCAGGTAACAATTAGAGTGGCAGAGTCTGTTGATTAGTACTTGGTCTGTTGATTAGTACTTAGGCTCAATCATCCGGCTGCCATTCCTGACCTATTTAGCATAGCAGATGGAGTCTGCATTTTTCAGAGCAGATCCAAAATACCATACATATACTCTTTAATATCTACACATATTAATAAGTTCCATTCTGGTGGGCTCAGTGGGTCAAAATTTGCCAGTTTTTAATGCCTACAGTGACTACACATATTGGCCAAATATCAACTCTCTGTGACCTCCAGAACTGGAGATACAGAAATGCACTTTAAAACATTAAAATCCAGGATTATAATGAAACATGGGAACAGGGGAACATACATTTTTCATGACATAACAAGGTGTATACCACATTCCTGGACTGCAGTCCACTTAACCCCTTGCCTCCCTGGTGAGGTCAGGGGGTGGCCATATGGGGTGCAACCCCTTTAATACCGGGCCAACCCCCCTCTCCCTCTACAAGGACGTTGTTTTTTTTTTACCAGGGGGAGTATGTAGCCAGGTCCCCCTCTGCCTGTCGCCCCCCCCCCTCACCTGACTGGCGATCGCGGGTGCCATGCAGCCCCATGGCAGACCCATCGGCGGTTGCAGGAAGGGGGGACGGATAGGAGCTGGTGCGGAGGTTGCCAGGGACGCATGCGGCCGGTTGTTAGGGTCGTGGGCGCATTGTGAGGGCTCCCGGCGGGTCCCGGTGTGGGGCTCCGCCATATTGCATTGCGCACGCATGCGCAGTGAGGATTTCAGCGCGGTGACCGGCAGGGAAGTTCGCGCATGCGCAGGACAAGCGCGTGAACGCGGGCCAACCAGAGGAGGGCTCTAGATAGGGACTACATGTCCCATGAGCGTGATGCCAGGGAGCCAATAGGGCTGTAGCATCTCCCTGCCAAAGGGATTTTAGATACATTTCGCGGGGTTTAGAACTGCACGTTAGTCAGGACCAGAACAAGCTAAGGGTAGGAGGTGAGTGCAGGGGTCAGTGTCCCACTGCATTAGGCCAGCAGCCCCCTAGGTCCCAGTTAGGTCCTGAGCCACTGTGTAGCTTGTTGTGCTATAGGGACAGGCCCTAGATAGGGACACTGCCCCATTAGCTGTTTGCATAGCCAGCAACACAGCGCTGAAGCCATGCAGCCCTGCGAGGTGGGTTCTGGGCTCAGAACGCCACCAAAGACACTGAGACTAAGGTGATATTATCCACGCCGGAATTCACCCAACGCGGTGCGGGGGACGACGTCGGATCGGGCGGAATCCCTGTCGTAGTCTCCGGAACTCAGGGTGGGAGCCCCGGGCAGGTATCATTCTTCAAGTGCACCAACACTGTACAGCAACGCAAGAAGCACGCCTAAAGGGTCGGGGTATCACTTGGGGACACCGACGTGGAGAGTGGCCAAGGGCCTTGTATAGTGCGATTGGACACGGTGTGGGGATACACGGTGGTGGGAGCGGGGTGTACGTTATACCTTACCCAAATGCAACGTTGAATGTTATGTATAGTAGAGTATAAGTTATGCGCATATATGCAGTAAAGCCTGTCCTGTTTTACAACTGTGTGTTTACCGTGATTGTTTCCTGTGAGGGCCTCCTCCCACTCCGTTGGGATCCCTCCCAGGTGGAGGCGTTGCACCACGAGATTGTTATATGTATGTACCCCAGGCTCCCTGAGCGGAGGCTTAGGCTCCTGAGAGCCACACAGGTATACACAGCAGTAGTAGCGTCTGTATTCACAGGGAATACCCATTACAATTATATAGCCTCCCATATAAAACAAATGGTTTACTGGCACTCCCCGAGAGGAGGTTATGCCTGGCTGGACCTGGAGAGCTCGCTAAAAAGCCAGATTGGACTGTCTTCTATGTTATGGTCTAGTTCTGAGACGGGTCCTGGAAGACGGTCGGAACTGACAGTAATTGGATTTACTTTGAAAATTTGGCAGGTGGCAAAAAAGAAATATAAGGTTGTGTCGACTCCTTCTAGGCTCGCGCCCCTGTTCGGTAATCCAGGGTTTACCCCGGGTTTCAGGGTCAGGGTTTTGAAATTTAGAGGCAGAGGAATTCTGTAGGTAGGAGATTTATTAGAAAAGGACAAACTAATGTCTTTTGAGGAATTGACGAGAAAGTATGGTTTGCCCCAAATTGAGCTGTTTAGGTATGTGCAGATCCGACATTTTGTGTGTCAGGGCCTCCATGATGAGGAATTTCCTAGATATACACAATTTGAAGATTTATGTAAAATAAAAAAATACCAAAGAGGTTTGATATAATCTCTGTACCAGGGACTAACGCTTAAAAAAAGAAACACCAAACCATAAATATATGGACCAGTGGGCTCTGGACATCCAGACTGAAATAACAAGGGAGAACTAGGAAGATATCTGGGACAATGCGGTTAAAACCTCTATACGTACGGTAACAAAAGAGAATATATATAACATTTTGTTACGCTTTTACTACACCCCCAAAAGACTAAAGCAGATGTTCCCGGGGACCTCGGATAGATGTTGGAGGGGTTGTGGACAGTTAGGAGATTTGGCACATATACAATATGGTGGTATTGCCCAGTATTGCAGGTGGATTGGAGGACAGTTTTGAAACTAATAAAAGATGCGACTGACATCAAAATCCCGCTACACCCAACTCTGATTATCCTAGCTAAACCTATGGAAGAGGTGAATCATTATACACAAAGATTGATCCTGCGTATTCTAACAGCAGCTAGATGTACTGTAGCAGCGGTGTAAAAAAAGACACTCCCGCCCTCCAGAAGAGAGGTTATTAGAAGGGTCAATGATGTTCAGTTAATGGAGAAACTTATCTCATTTCTGAACCACACCACTAGGAAGTATGATAGGGTCTGGGATCCCTGGGATGCTGGATAGGGGTGCGCTCCCTGAGGGAGAGAGGATATGGGAGTGCTGAACGTAAAATATGGTGTTTACCAAATGGTGTATGATACGTAATTTGACTGTTGTGTTTGTAAGAAATTTGACACAAAATGGTTGTTGTCCCCCCCCCCCCCTTTTTTTATTTTTTTTGCATTCTTCCCCTCACAATTTATATGTGAAAAAATAAATCTAAATATAAGTTTTAAAAAAAAAATTGAAAAAAAAGTACTCACTCAGTCCCTGCTGTTTCATGAATCTATGCGTGTGCTTCAGCTGCATAAGAGCAGCAAACGAAGATATGAATGGCGGTGGACAACGCAAGAAAACTCCTGAACTGGACTGCAGGTTTACTGATTACAAAAACTTTATTGGCACAAAAGAGGGTGAAAAATGCTTTTTTGCATTCACTGCCATGCTTTGACAAAGTATTCTTTGGATTCCATTCATCAAGACATCCCCTCTGTATCCTACACCTCCTCTTCCTAACTCTCTTCCTGCCTTTCTTGACTCCTTTTCCCTCTGTCACAGAGGAGAGAGTGTTGCTGCTGATCTCATCACCGTCTACCACTTGCCCTCTTGACCCCATTCCCTCCCATCTCCTCAAACCTCTAGCTTCCATTGTTATCCGTTTACTCACACATATTTTCAACTTCTCCCTCCACACTGGTACTTTTCCCACCTCCTTCAAGCATGCAACAGTTATCCTGGAAATAGCAAGCTTGACCCTACCTGTCTCACTAACTATCGCCTATCTCCCTCCTACCATTTTCCTCTAAACCCCTTGAACACTTTGCATTCTCTCGTTTGCTCAATTTTTTTAACTTCAATACTCTCCTAAATCCTCTACAATCTGGCTTCCGCACTGCTCACTCCACCGAAACAGCCCTCACCAAGATAATTAATGACCTCCATGCTGCCAAGACCAAAGTCCTGCTTATATTACTCAACCTCTCTGCTGCCCTTGATACTGTGGACCACCTTTTTCTCCTTAACATTCTTCAAACTCGGTATCCGTAACAAAGCTCTATCGTGGATCTCCTCTAAGGCTAGGTCCCCAGTATCAGTTGCAGCGCGCGATATGGCGTGCACTGCGGGAACAAGATCCAGGCCTATACCTGCCTGTGTGCGTGAAGAGATCGCGATGCGGCCGCATTTTGTAAAGACAAGTATTTTGTCTTTACAAGTGGCGACGGAGTGTAGGCCATGTCACGGCGGCGGTTCAGCCGTGTGATGTCACGCCACGCCCCACCATTGCGATCTTGTCTTTCCCCTCACAGACCACAGATTGCGGCTTGACAAGGTGCATGCGTTGCCAGGTGCTCCGATCCCAGCACGCGGAGTGACTGGGGCCTTAGCCTTACCTCTCCCATCATACTTTCAGTGTCTTGTTTGCTACCACCTTCTCCTCAATTGATTTCTCTGTGGGGGTACACCAGTACTCTGTCCTGGGACCTCTTCTCTTTTCACTTTACACACTCTCTCTAAGAGAGCTAATCACATCTCTTGGGTTCCAATATCCCCTCTATGCTGATGACACACACATTTACCTTTCAACCCCATATCTTACACCTGCTGTACAGACCAAAGTCTTTGAATGTCTCTCTGCTATATCATCCTGGTTGGCCCTCCGCCGACTCAAACTTAACGTCAAAGACAGAGCTCCACATACTTCCTCCCAAGCCTGACCCTACTGTATCCTTCTTCATTACTTTTGGCAGAACTATCATACACCCAGTAACCCAAGAATACTGCCTTTGTGTCACATTTGACTCCTCCCTCACATTCTCCTCTTACGTTAACAGTGTAGCTAAAAACCTGTAGATTTTTCCTCCACAGCATTGCAAAGATAAGCCCTTTCCTTTCTCGATCTACTGCTAAAACTCTAACACAGGCCCTTATTCTCTCCCGTCTTGACTATTGCAACCTTCTGCAGTCCGGCCTTCCTGCCTCTCACATCTGTCTACCCTACATATCTATCCTTAATGCTGCTGCTAGAATCACTTTACTCTCTCCTAAATCTGCCTCAGCGTCTCTCCTGTGAAAATCCCTCTCTTAGCTTCCTATTAAATCCCTTATTACTTACAAAATTGTACTCCTCTCTGTTAGTCACTTTTCTGCCCCTCCTTATATCTCAGTCCTAATTTCTCGCTATACACCAGAATCTTGCGTTCTTCTCAACGATGTATTCTGTCTACACAGAAGGGAATTTTGTCTACCCCTTTTGTATCTAGAGCCCTATCCCGCCTAAAACCTCTCACCCACTGCTCCACACCTCTGGAAAGCACTTCTCCTCAATATCCGACTAGCACCCGCTCTCTTCAACTTCAAGACCCATTTTAAAACACAACTCTTTAACAAAGTATATAGGTAGCTCCGTAGATCAATACTATACATCTCATATGCACTGACCTTGACCCCTTGCAGACGCACTTACCAGAACACCCTCCTACCGTCTCTAACTTCTCCCTACTTACCACTTAGATTGTAAGCTCTTTGGGGCAGGGACTCCTTTTCCTGGTGTTACTTTAACGTTTGAACCGTTTATTCCCCTTATGTTATAATATTATGTCACGGGAATTACTGCTGGGAAGCGCTATGTACATGGATGGCGCTATATAAATAAAGATACACATACAGAAGATGGGAATGCCGCTTTAAAGCAGCAATCCCACCTGTTTGTTTTATCCATTGTTTTTTTCTAAAAGCATGGAAACCGGGGAGGTGGACAGCCCAGAGCTGAATTGCATTATTTTCACCACCAGTGATCTCCCCTAGTTATCAAGATACCAGTGTCTGCGCTCTGCAGGCAATGCAAAATAGCCACAACATCTTGCCTTATTGGATGGCCATTTAGATACCCTGGAAGAACTCCAGTAACTATTGGTCTTTGGAGCTGGGGATCCCAAAAGTTGAATATAATGCGGTTCAGCTCTGTAAAACCCATACTTCACATGCTGTAAAAAAAAAAAAGACGCAATGGGTTAATTCTGTGGGATTATTGCTTTAAAATATCCAGAAATGTAGTTTGTTTTATTTAAACTTTTCTTTGGGGGGGGATTAATGCTTAATCCTTTCACTAACAGAAAGGCCTGCAACAAATTGCTTTGCAAAGCCCCCTAGCAGGGAGTAATGATGTTTCAACACACTGCATAACTTTTCCTGCACTTGCTCAGTGCTACAGAGAATTCGAGGCCCATAACAAAGAGATAACCGACCCCAAAGTTGAATGGCTATAAACTAAATGGGGATGTGAACATTTTTGGGTGATGTTTCAAAAACGTTAGCCGTTTTTATCACGAGAAATATAACAAAAACGTAAAAAGGTGGCCTAAATAAATTTGCAGCACGTTAAAAGTCAACGTATCAAATTCTGGTCACCTGACCCTTTATATACTGCCATTTTTGCAAAAAGTGGACAGTACTCTGTTGTAAATAGAAAAAACAGCTCTAGGAAAACATAAAGAATAAAAGTAAGGTAAAAGTGATAACTTGAGAGAGCCATTTAAAAAAGGTATTAATCTGACATTTTATTGGCCCAGAACCCCCAAACTGCGTGGGTTTCTGTCCTCGGAGGGTGACATCCCTGAAGTTATATGTTTGCTGTTCAGTTTACGGTTGGACAACCTGTTTATTTCTTGGCCGTCTGTCACAGCATGGAAGTGTGTATGTTTCCATAGCAATGGCTTTTGTCACAGTAAGGAAGGAGGTACGAGAGAAAAGCACTTGCAGTGCAGGCGTGGGATTGAGGCACAGTCAGGGAGGGAGTAAGGGGAACCAAATATACATTTGGCATGTACGCATATAAGTGTGTGTGCAACAAAGTGCAGGGAAGAAAAGACCGAATACAGGCAGTCCTTGTTTTACAACGCTTCGCTTTACAACGAATGGCTTATCCAACGCTATGCAATGCATACCTATATTCATTTTTACAACGCCAAAACGGCATATCCAACGCTCTTACGACGCTTTGCAACGTTGTGTATGTGTGTATATATATACACACATACACATAAACAACGTTGCAAAGCGTCGTAAGAGCATATAGTATATAATATTATACTATATAATATTATATTATACTATATAATATATTATTTATTATGTTATATTACATATATAATACAGTATATACACTATATAATATGTGTGTGCTGCATATCTTATTGCCTGCGTAAAAAATTTGTGTATTTTAGTGTTAAAAATGCCTTCAGGAACAGAACCTTTCATTTAAACAGTGTTCCTATGGGAAAACGTGTTTCGCTTTACAACGTTTCGCTATCCAACGCCATTTTGAGTAACGCATTGTGTCGGATAACCGTGGACTGCCTGTACATTATATATTTTTAGATTTGTATTTAAATATTGACTTTGAAACCTGCCAGTCTGCATTTTATATTTATATTTATTTTAGAAAGTCGGTGCTTTTAATAACAGAATCGTTTTCCTTCTGCTCTGCGCGCCTGAAAAAGCACACACTTCCTATTCATCTGGGGTACCTTCAAATGTGAGGCTCTAGTGTAATTACAAGTGTCAGTCGGAGCAGGGAGTGTGAATCCTGTTGCAGAATATAAAAAGACTATTTCTCATGTGGTTTAAAGCAGCAGTTCGCCCCCCAGAGGGTCCCTGGAGCTAAACCGTGTTCCCTCCCGAGTTTCCCAAGGCGGTGTAAGAAACAGGCACCATTTAGTTCCAATAAAGTTGATAAAAGCCCAGACAGTATAATTAAGTATTTAGAGCCAACGAGAGAAGACAATGTATCTGTTATATGTTAAAATGGATATTTTTTGTGAAAATACAAATAAAGAGATTTTTTTTAAAAAATGCCCAGACAGTAACGTGGGAGGACTCGGGTAGTATTAAGAGGAACAAATCTCATATTTTTACATAAGAAAAAGCATGACATCCTTTTTAAGTCCAATCTTGCAGAGGTTTGACCCAGTAAAAGTTACTTTTTGCACTTGCTACCTTTTTTGGACCAGTCACTTTCTGATCAACCACCATTACATACTGTACAGATGTTTTACATTTATTGTTTTCTTGCTGTATTATCTGGCATCTTAGAAATATGTTTTTGAAGTGAAACTTCTTTAGTGGCACCTCATTCCTAATGGGACAAAAATGGATTGTAGGGACAGAAAATGAAACGGATGTGATGTCAAAGTGCTGACGTCACAGTGCTGGCAGATGAGGCCGGGCTGTGTTCTGGCAAATCACCTGCGGCGGCGGCGATAGCCGCCGGCGCCGCTCCTAACAGGCGCCGCTCCTCCCACACGGCTGATGACATATGCGGCGGCAATAGCCGCCGGCGCCGCTCCTAACGGCCACCATTCCAACCATTCCCCCCACACCGTTCCCCGCCCGCTGCCCGCGCCTGCTGACATCTAACTGCCGCCGCATCCCCCACACAGCCGCTGACATGCGGCGGCGCCGCTCTCCCCCACCCGCTCCTCCACACCGGCATCCGTCCTCCTCAACGCATGCGCAGAGGCTCTGTCCATAGCCATGTTGTGGATGGCAGGTTTCGTGGGGGTGTGATTGGCAGAGGGTGCTGCTGCAATTGGTTGAGGGGCTGTCAGTCAGTTAAGGGGTCCCTTAATTCCCCTCATCCGGCATGGGCTCTGCGGTGCTGCCCGCCGTGGAGTACGCTGCTCCGTGGTGGGGTAGCTATCTGAGGCCGAGGCTCCACCCCCTGCCCTGTCGCTCCTGCTTCGGTAACGGGAGGAGGGGGTAACGGGACCACCGTGTCGCCGGGGGGGCTGGGAGTCCGCAGCACCATGTCGCCGGGGGGGCTGGGAGTCCGCAGAGGGATACCGGCACCCCCTAAAGGGGCCTGTATCTGGGGGGCACGGGGTCCCCAGACCTAAAACCAACGCGGTTCAGCTCCGCAGACCCCCTGCACATCTACACTATCAATAAAAATGTATTTCAAATAATTTTTAATGTGCGGATGTTTGCGCAGAGAGAGAGCAGCGGATCTCTCTCTGCTGCAAACACATCTCGCCCCCGCCGCCCATACAGTAGTATCATTTATGTATGTGCATATACAGTACAGTACAGTACTGTACAGTACTGTATGTTAGGGCTTACAGGGGTTGTTGTTATACAGTATATACAGTATATAGTATACAGTATACAGTATACTGCATTACAATTCATTATAGGGGACGGCTTCACAGAGAATAGCTCGCAAGCGCCACCATGTGTATTTTGACGGCATTGCAGTATTGTAACCAGCCGGAATAAAAAGCTTAAATTCCGACCGGAAAATAACGCAATGTACTCTGGCAGAAAACTATCAGAAACCTGAATACACCCGAGTATACCCGAATTCGCGGGACTAGCCGTGCTCGAATAAAGTGTGTCGCCAGTGTATGGTGCATATACCTGCTGGCAACAGGAGGGTTGAGTCGTCCGCCGATGGCAATGGGGACACAGGAACAGGCGTCTGGGGTTCATACCCACATATCTATTTAGCAGTGCAGCGCCTCCATCTGCCGTAGGCTCCAGGAACTGAAAGTGATCTCCCACGGTAGAACTATTACCTCTCCCCACAGTAAGGTCACGCACACGGCAGAAGGTATATAACAGGAATGGTTTATTGTCTTCTGTACAGCACAGTTACACGGCAGGCTTCTGCCCGATGCAGCTCTCACTGAAGGCTGGTCTGTGGACTGTCACTATAGGCCAAGGGAACCCACAGTCGTCGTAGCTCTTCCCCACCTCCCTAGCAGAGGTATGGTCCACACACACTCTCCCCCAGAGGGAAGAGCATAAGGGAAGGCCCCACTCCCCGGCTCCCAGTTGTGTCACCTGCCTTCCTCAGTGGGGGAAGGACACTACTAAATTTAGTGTGGTCTTGCCTTTAAGTACTGCCAGGAGGATGGCACCAGGTCTGGCCCATGATTGGTCATGCCCAGGCCTGATGTCACCGCCTCCCGCTGTCACTCAAATGCAGCTCCTTGGAGGGGGAAACCCCATATCAACTACTGGCAACCTGATTGTTCCAGGGTTTACTGCCAGCCTAAGGGCAAAATAGTAGTCATCAGGTGCACTGGCTACACTCTCCTTCTGGTGGAATCCCAACAACCCCGCTTGGGTCCTAAATTTTCGGGTACTATCGTCGAATGAAACTGAACATAACAAGATAACACTTCACATAACTGATATCACATTATTAGGCATGATATATATTCTCTGTGAATACAGTACGACAGTTTATTTGAATATACATCCACAAAATTACTGCCATACTGAAACATAGTTGCCTCCCAACATGGAGAACCTTTTTTATCAATAGGGGATACTCTGTGCTTTTTACATTGGCTTGTATGTCTTAATAAAGAACTTTTTACCAGCATAAACCAGCCTCCATCTCCAGTTTGCTGTGCCCGAATTTCTCTTCATTCAACTATCTGGTAATCTCATTCGGTGCACGCTCAGGGACGGCATACTTCTATACCCTAAAAATCTCGTGAGATTTGTATTGGTGTTTGGCCACCGTTCCGGCGCTAGCAGGGAGTGATCGCGGCAGTCCCGGTGGAGGGATGCAGGCTGCCTGAGACCAGTGATCGGTGGGTCGCGGCTTGATGACGTCATAGCGTCGTCACTTCCCGGGGAGTCACCACGTTGGATTAGGAGGTCGGCAGTGCTGTCTGGAGCCTCCGTCTGCCTTCACACCAGATTGACGAATCCATCCAGGACATCATATCATCAGCTAAGTGTCTTACCCCCACCCCCTCCCTCCGTTTCTTCACATATACCTGTCTAGATGCCTCTGGTATATACCGTGTAATGGGCATGACACACTAGCGACTCTTTGTGCCACTACCAGACACAGGGAGGTTTAACAGGTTATATTTTTAAGGGGGAGACACACACTGGATTGTGAGTTATATCACAGATGGACAATCAAATACAGTGGCCCTGTACACCTTCATTACTTCATTTTGCCATCCCTTTACTTTATTCTAAGGTCCTTATATACCACATCTGCTGTTTTTGACATTGGAGCACACAGAGGGCAGCTCCTCTACCCGTTCTATTTTTTGTCAATAGTAGTGCTCTGGGTCAGGCTTCCTTATTAGCGCTCCTGACTCATCAGTGACTGTAATGGAGTACACTCGTTTTGGGTTTTGTTCTGAAATGTACTCAACCCTATCCATATACACTGATCTGCTTACCTTCCAGACACCACCAAATAAGCTATCCTTTTCTGCATAATATGGAAAGTGCTCCGGCTGTGTTCTAACATATAAGCTTTTACAGCTTCTGTTAACCACTGTTCCCGGTTGGCGTCAATTTCCCACATTAACAGCTTGGGGACATACGGGTACTCAAACCCATCCTTTCACTTGCTAGGCTCCAAGGAACTGAGGGTGCAGTCCACTACATCTGGTACCTCTCTTATTCACCAAAGTCTTTAGGCATTGGCTGTCAGCGTGTCCCCTCTCTCTAGTGAAGATTAGAGGAGGGGCACTCGGTGACGTAGACAGGGCGTGACTCTGACTCCTGGCTGAGCCAGTCACATCGCTTGGGTGGGGTTCTGGCTTTTGCGCTAGATCCCCGCAGGATTCTGAAAAAATGTTCACGTGCAGCCTGTTTGCATGCAGCACGTGCGCACTCCAATCTTGGTGGGAGACGCCATTTTAGCTCATGTAACTCACGTGACGCATTCCCGGACAGGGGAACCTCCATTTTTGGCACAATCCCTTCACAGACCAAGCAGTGACCGATTCCGGCAGAAATCCGTTCCTCGTGGGTCCTCACAGCACATAGATTAGCAGTCTACTAAGAATAGGTTTTACCCCAGGCTAGCAAAGCTCCATCTCGATAAGCTGCACATGATTACAGTCCATTGCACACACTTCCATGATGTGGCTACTGGCACTGTCATTTCACACGATCACGGTCTCACTGCTGCACAACACAAGTTTAGAACACTTTTCCACATTATCACCTGCACATATTACATGCAACTATTTCATGTTTGAGGGGAATTTCTATCTCCAAACACGTGGAACCACAATGGGGACATTCTTTGCACCTTCATTTGCCAACCTATTCATGGGTTGGTGGGAACAGTCCCACATGTTTGGAGATGGGATTCCATTCAGACATCTTATTGCATCTTATCACTGCTATATAGATGACCTCCTGATCATTTGGAAGGGCACCACAACACAGTTACACCTTTTCATTGACACTATCAACACTAACCCCTTCAATCTCACTTTCACACGTTCCTATCACCATATTCACTTTTTAGATCTCTGCCTTTTTGTGGATCTTGACTTGAAGGTTTATACTGACATTTACAGAAAACCAAATTCACGTAATACATTATTTCATGCACAAAGCTGCCATCATCGCAGATTATTTTCTGGCATTCCTCATGGACAATTTTTACGTCTACGACGGAATTGTTCCACAATGACAGATTATGATACTAGATCTCTAGAGTTAATTCATAGATTCAAAAATAGAGGCTATGATTTAAAAATACTAAATGATGCATATCTTAATGCAAGATCACAATTGAGAGAGGCGCTGATTGATCCTGATCCGATTACATACTGTAATAGGAACAGTAGAGATAGAACAGAGGATCACAAACTTTACAGCTCCAATCAATATTCTCCCTTCTTTTTTACAAAATATAGTAATCAGGCAAACAGCATCAAATCTATTTGAAAAAATACTGGCATATTCTATTAACAGATCCCCTTTTGATAGATATGGTTGTAATGGATTATAAATTACTTTAAAAAAAATCAGAAACACTGGCTAATATACTGTCTCCCAGTATGCTTAAGCCCATTACAAAATCCAACAAGGAATTTTTTCCACATCTGCATGGCTATTATGCATGCAGTAAATGCAAAATTTGTAGATTTGTTCTAAAAGCATACACATTTGATAAGGAGGGGACTAAGGAATTTTGTATTGTGCCATTTATGAACTGTACGACAGGTTATATTGTCTATATGCTAATATGCGGATGTAACCTGAGGTACATAGGTCTCACTACCAGAGCCTTTAAAGAGAGAGTACTTGAACATATGAGATTGATATCAAAGAAAGATCAGACACATCCTCTGTCCAAGCATTTCAGTACTTGCCAAATGAGCAGTCTGAATAATTTAAAATGTTTAGCAATAGAGCATGTCAAAACACATTTACAAGGGGCCAATAGGACCTCTCTATTACATCAAAGAGAGGCCTATTGGATTTTCACCTTAGATACTTTGATACCCAAAGGTCTAAATACCCAGTGGGACTTAAAACATTTTTTATAATCCAATAACATGTTTTTTTTCCCTCTTGCCAGCCCCGCCCTCCCCTCCCACTTCCTTCCTCTCCCATTTCCCCTCCCCCTCCACCCCCCCTTCCTTCACCATACATTTCTTTCATTTATTATCTAAAGCCATAGCTATACCAGGTTTGGACATTTTTCTCTGAGACAAGTAATGAGTCCCTGACTTTTTGGATTTTTTCAGAGAATGTATTATTTCATATTACAGTATGTGGATGTCTATCCCACAGGACGGTACCAACCATATTATGGTTAGTCTGGATGTTTCCAGCTTATATACAATTATACCTCATGAGGATGGCTTGGAAATAGTGAAGACAGCGTTGTCTGCCCACTATCAGGACACAGTCCCCACAGAATACATTATGCTCCTTTTTGCATTTTATTCTTTATAAAAACTACTTTAAAATTGAAAAGGTGTATTTTCTGCAAATAAAGGGGACAGCTATGGGCAGTAACATGGCGCCTGCGTATGCCATTGTATATGGCTGATTATGAGGAGAAGTATATTTACACATCAATATACTTCCAGTACATGGTGGGGTGTTATAGATATATTGTTGACCTGTTCTTTGTATGGACAGGCACTGAGGATCTGCTTCTCTCATTCTTTGATTATCTACACAATCTTCCTTCCCCTGTGCAGCTCACTAATGTCTGGACCAGAAAGGTAAATCAGGGCATAGGGATTTGTATATCCCGGGTACAGTCAAGGTTCCCTAAGTTAGTGAGGGTCCCCCCGTATATGTCAAGGTGCCCCAGAATCAGTTTTATGAAACCTAAGTCCAAGTTTCAGTAAACAAAAGAGATACAGCCCTGGGAGTGTGCCTCAGCATTTTTTTGGTTCTAAAGAAAATTGAGTTTCCTTAAGGGAAGGAGCTACAGGTCTGGGATTGCAGCTAAGCATCTTTCCATTTCACTTCAGGGCTTAGAAAAAAAATGGGAAATATTTTTTTGTTTGTTTCATAAAATGTTTAATAGCCCATGTGGCTATAAGGTTCTTACAGTCTAACTCAGGTTTATAGTGTATGACGGATATGGCTAGTGGAATAAACATATATAATCACATTCTACCCTTCATAGCCCAAAAGACTTAGACGAAGTATGAATGGTAAAAGTATATTTTTATTAAACTGAGATGTTTGTAAATGTCTTATACTTATAAGCTGGGACTTTCAAAGATGGTTCTCTGAGGGGGGCTAGTTGACTACTATAAGGAATAAGGGAACACGTCCTCTGCGGCGTGTTCGCTCCTTACCTGCTGCAGCATGCCTCCTCACTCTGGTTACAGAGCGCGAGCGCACCTGCAGCTCTTCACACTGTGCCACGGAGCATGGCTCTGACCCCGGTCGCGTCGCGTGTCTGTCATGCGCGGCGCGCGCACCTGACGTCATGCACCGCTCCCCAGCTGCATGGCAAGTATCCTAATGCCCACTTGGCTCCTGCAGCTTATCCCTGCCTCCGCAGAGGCCGTGCCTCCACTCCGCCCCCTGCCTCATTGGTTCCTGTTTCCTTTAAAAGACTATCACTTCTGCCTTGCTGAGCATAACCTGTGTAGCCTTGCGTTCCTGCGTTTACTGTGCCTTGCCTTGCGCCTTGTTGCTGTGTTTCATCCGTTGCTTTCTCGTGTATCGACCCGACTAGACTATAGGACCCTCTCTGGATAAAGACCCCGGCTTGACTATTGGACCCTCTCTGGAAAACGACCTTGGCTTGCCCCAGACTACCTGCACCTCTCCAAACCCTGACTACGGCTTAATGGACACCGACCATCCCACTGGCTCCGTCCCCGTACTCCAGCAAGTATCTGAACTAACCCGATCTCTCCAACCCGACCCGGCTACGCTGACTATCCACCCTCCAGACGTGCCCCCGCTGCTGTGGGTGCACAGTTTCACACCTCAGTACCAGTGTCCCGCCTTGTTTGTGGTGAGCGCAAGCATTACAGCTACCAATTTGTTGTGACACTGAGTCTGCCTTAGGTCCGTACTTCAAAGTCACAGATGCTGCCAGAGACGTTAAAGCCATTTGGGCAGGATGGTTAGGTGGAGTAACCTAATCCGGGAAACCATGCCAGCCATCGCGGCCAGCATTTGCCTTCCTAGACTTAGAGGCACCTAACCCAGCAGGAGACTTCTGAATGACAAGTGGCTAGGGTGACAACTCACGCATGACCTCGTTGCATTCCGAAGAAACCGTTTGCCTGCATTTGGAAGACTGGCAGCCATCTGATTGGCTGGTTGTAAAGTTCTCAGGCTCGGATTGTTATAGTATTTCAGATATATTAATGAAATATTACAAGAAACCCAGCAGCCAATCCGGACTTCAGATTCTAAGAGCCAAAACTGCAGCGGTTAAATTCAAAGTTGCACTGTGAGAGATGTCAGTGAACAGGCTTTGGAAATTTTCCACTTTTCGGTGCCAAGTTCTCAGAATACTTTGTAACGGTCACGGCTGGAACTCCATGCCGAAAAGAGTACCAGGACGTTTGGTACTCGCTCCCAGTCAAGGGATTTCAGCACCTCCAGAGTGGAAAGAGCGGTGGTGTCAGGAACTGCATGCCAATTTCAGTTCCATTACTTTTCGGGTTTAGTCCCGGTCATCTGAAAGACTTTGTAATGACTTTGCTCTGTGCTATTTCAACTAGGAAAGGTTAGTTTTGTAGCCCCGACTCCCAGTAAGTGTGTTTTCTCCTGTATATTGTAAATCATTGTTTATACTGTACGTCTGTTTCAATGGAATAAATGACAATTTGTTTTGCTTCTTGGTTTTGCTCAGTGATATGATCCCGGTATAAAGGTGTAAATTCCTGTTCTCCTGTGACATTGACCCATAAAACACAGGAGCCCGACGTTTCATCCCCAAGGGACAATTTAAAATCTATAGAATGTGCACTCACATTGTGAACATTATTTGATGCATGTAACATAAATATCTGTAAAAACAGGGACCGTTCAAAGTGTAGACAGGCTTCAATCTCACCACCTGTATTCTCATTCTACAGTCTCTCTCTCATTAAAAAAAAAGAAGCTTAGGAGGATAACCCCTGTAGAGGAGGGCAGGGAATATAAACTCCTCAACCAAGAGGATTCCAAGGGGTGAGCTAGTGATCCCCACCAGAGAACTCCCTTGTTTGCATGAAAACACCTACTACAAAACCAGGAAGGTGCAGTTTGCCCCTGAAAAATGGATGTCTGTCTCTCTCATCCTTCGGTGTCTCAATGTGTACATTAGGGACAACTACAGGGCCAAGAGTTCCTGGGAGCCCCATATCATGGCCTGACAATTCACAAAACAGATGCAAGAGTACCAGACCTAATTAGAAGATGCCACTGAAGCTGTTATGAGCAGTAATCCTGATGCAAAAAAAGAATTCATTGCACATCAGCACGCTCAATACTAATGGCTGCAAGGACCAGGGTGGGTGATTACGCCAACCAATAAGGTTGCGGGAGGAGTTAACTCCTTCACTACCATAGCTGTAATAACCCCATATGGTAATGAACAGGTTAACTCCTCCAGCTACCCACCCAAGAGGCCTAATGACCTACTCTGGAGCAACTACCCCCTTCATCCACCCCCTCTACCACAATAAAAATTAAAATACAACAGCCCTACCACTCGCCCCTACCGCCCCAACACATAAAGTAAAATAATGGACACAATTCCTATTATCCAGATCTGGATAATAGCCCATTTCCCCATTAAAAATAAAACATTACCCAGCCAGCAAACTAAATTAAAGTTGTACATACCCCTGCCAGGATGAAGGACATCCTGGTCCTCCTGTGTCCTCCGCATATTCCGTGGGCTGCAACATAAACTACTGGCCACTAACCACTTGATCACCTTAGCGGTTAGTACCCGCTATGGTAATTAAGGGGCTAACTCCACTACCCACAAGTGTAGCCTATCCACCCTCCTGAGGGCAACTAATCCCACCCCCTCTACTCATTGATTGTCACAGTGGTAAACCATGCCCACAATATGGTCATGGATTGCCATAAAGTAATGAATGGGCAAGCTACAAATAAAACACAAGCACAAAATAAAATAAATTACATTAAAATTAAAAAATACATTTGCCAATAAACCCATTGATTGTCACTGAACAAAAACATTCAAGTCCCTGGCGCAATGAAAACAGTAACAATTACGATACCTGTCCCAAGATAAGTTATGAAAACCAGTCCTGTTAATCAAGGGGATATCCAGATACTTGATACAAATACTGGAATGATGATTCTGTGGAGAAAATCAAGAGAGACAAACCAGTGCGCATTATTTCTCCACAGTGTGACACGGTGTACAATACAATTGCCTATTGTGAGGAATCCACTCCTGGCTTTTCTCGTAGCCTTGCAGGGTGCTGTTGTTCTCACTAAATTCCCTCTCTGCAATCAACAGCAGCTTTGCGGGCTATCACTGCAACCTGGCCTTGTACTCAGTCATTGGAACAGTGCCCTCCCACCCTCCTCCTGAGATTGGCCCGCTGGCCTTTAAGTACTGAATTCCCACAATCCCTCTCTGTCGAGCATAATCCTTCTCTGGACGTTACTGTCTCTGCCACAAGCCGCCTGGCTTGACTCCTTGTGTACTAACCTCTCTATTCTCGTTAGTAGTTCCTGAGTTCCTGAGGCCTGCTGCTACTTTCCATGCAGAGGCCTGAGTATCCTATGGCCTGCTGCTAATCTCCATGCAGAGGCCTGTGTTTCCTGATTATCCTGAGGTCTGCTGCTGCTCTCCACGCAGAGGCCTGTTCCTGACTCCTGTGCTGAAGCGTTGTTTAGAAAGCACAGGTTCCTGCTACCTGCTGCATTCTCCACTAGCAGAGGTTACCCTTCGTTTCCTGAGGCCTGCTGCTATTATCCACGCAGAGGCCTGCTTTGAATTTCTGTGCTGAAGCGTTGGTTTTCCCAGACGCTGCCCCGCGGTGTACTTCGGACAGTCTGCTGTCTCCCCCTGCTGAGACCGGCATCATGGGCCGAGCCCGCTCCTCTAACAGAGGCCACTCCCGCGCTCATGCTCCTAAGCTGAAGCGGGGAACTCCTGACTACCTGTTGCCGAACTCCTGCTTGAATAACGACGATGCTGCCTTCTCCAATCCTGACCCTGCTATGTACGACTATGAACTGCGCACTCGGGATCAGTCTGTGCGGACTAAGGTCGGTGATTATATAACCCCACCTCAGCCCCGCGGTCCGGTCCCAGCTTGTGGCGAGCACAATCGTAACACCTATATACTGTGCAGGAATCTGGTACAGTAGGTCAAAAGCAGAAAGTGTGTGTCTTTAAATGCCTCCTCTGACTGTGTTTGTTTGCAAAACAGCTGGGTCCTCTGATCTCCCATGATCTCAAACAGGTATGTTTTACCCATTTTTTTTCTTCTAAATCACATCGCGGATTCCATCTCTCCACCCTTGAGGTGGCGGGATGAGAACCTGCAAGTTGCTTGTGAGTTATTTTATTTATTTATTTATTTATAAAATGTTTTACCAGGAAGTAATACATTGAGAGTTACCTCTCGTTTTCAAGTATGTGCTGGAGTTGCAGCCACAATGTGAATATGAAAGCAACCAAAATAGCGTGAAATCACAAAAAATGTGAGTTCGAGCATTTTTTGAGTTAACACACAATTTGTCTTTGCAGGAGCGCTACCGATCAGGAAGAAGCACTTCTCGAGCGAGTTTGGCAAGTTATCGAAGCTTTGTGAATAGCTACACTTGCCAAATCGTTCGAGAAGTGACCAAAATGCTCTGAGTTACTTATCGAAGTTTAGTGAATAGGCCCCTATGGCTGACAAAAAGCGGTTATTAATATACTGAAAATTAAATTAAAAAAATAAATATACTAAGAATTATTAAAGAAGATTCTTGTAATAATAAAATATTTACACATACTGTAATAAATAAACGTATTGAAATGGAAAAACAATACATAATGCATACTGTACATATTTTTGACCCAAAGTTATCAAAAGCTATAAAAATGATTAAAACATTTTAAAATTAGATTTTTGCCTCAGTTCCCTTAGAAACAAATAATTATATCAATCATCAGAAGTAACTAAGATTGATATCTACAGTATGTTGAGGCCGGATGGAGTTAAGGTTTTCAATGTGTTGATCCAGTATGTTTCCTTTTGTGATATTTTAGTAACCATATATCCTTCCCTCCAATCTTTGTTTATTGTCTCAATCGCTGTAAAGTTTAAGCCTGAAGGATCTTGATTGTGATGTCATTTTAAATGATTTGATACGCTATGTGTGTTTGTAAACCTTTCTCATGTTTCCTGATGTGTTCAGCTAGTCATATTCTTAATGTTCCTGTTGTTCTTTCCTATATATTGTTTCCCACATGGGCATTCCAACTTATAAATAACGTACTGTATGCACAGTTTACAAATGATGCACTCTTCTACAGTACATATTTCCATGTTTATGATGGATTTACAGTCTTTAATATGTTTGGATGTAAAATTCTCATATCATCTGACTTTATATACCCTTTTAAAAGATCAAAAATCGGTTTCTATATTTGTATCCTCCTTTAAAAAGCAGGACACCAATTTTGAATTTTACATTTACATTTTAGTTTGTACTAATGAAATATTCTAAGTTTTTAATATCATCCATGATGAAGGATACAGATATTATATATGATTGGATATAATTTGACAGTGATATGGCTAAACTGATAGGGTATGCAAAGCCAAGTAGGAACTATATTATGTTTTACCCCTGAGGAAGCAAACATAAGTACACTGTGAAATTATGTTTCACGGATTAATACTTTTATGAGAAAGCTACTAGACAAGAAGTTGAAATGTGAGTGCAATTCGAATCCACTTCTTGACACTAATTCACTTAAACAGTGTGTGTGTGTGTGTGTGTGTGTGTGTGTGTGTGTGTGTGTGTGTGTGTGTGTGTGTGTGTGTGTGTGTGTGTGTGTATATGTAGAGGTATCTGTACCATGTGTCACGCGTGCTCACCACAAACCAGGGCCGGACCGCGGGGCTAAGGTGGGGATGTGAAAACACCGACCGTAGGCCACCAGGCCGGGTATGGGTTGCGCAGCTCGTAGTCGTGGGTTAGCCGGGTCAGGACAGGAGAGTGTAGGATCGTAGAGGTACTTGCCGTAGTCAGGATTGGAGAGATGGAGAATAGCCAAAGTCCAAAGCTGAGGTCGAGCATAGGGTAGAGTAGGAGTCCAGTAGTCGAGCCGAGGTCCAAAAGTCCGGTACAAGGCTGGGGTTCAGCGTACAAGATACAAGGGAACACAGCAAGGCAGCTTGTAGCAATCACGACAGAACACAGTCTATGCTCAGCAATCAGCCTAGGCTGATTGAGACTAAATACTAGAGAGAGCCAATGGGAGACCTACCCCGCAGTAAGTTCAGAGGTAAGTTGAGCGCTGGTAGGAGGAGGCAGGGTGTAGAGCAGGTGTGCAGGCATCAAAGCAATTGCTGGGATAAGGCGTGAGAGTGCTTGCGCGTGCCTGTGATGCGCGGCTCCGGCGGGGATGCGGAGTGGTGTCTGTGCTGCTCTGAAGATTCGTCTGCACTCCCGGTGGTGTCATGGCGGTGCATGCATCCTTGAGGTGGTGCATGCACCTCCTCCGGTCTGGAGGCAGTGGCGGTCTGGGCCTGGAGCTCGCACGGGCCCCTGATGGGAGGTACGGGCGCGCCCGAGACTCTGCTCGGAAGGAGAGCCACGGAAGGTAAGGGCTGTGAACAGGCGGTCATTACACCGTGTTAGCCGGGCTTAATAATCAAAAACGAATAGACAATACCGTTCTGTGGCTAACAAAATGCTCTTATTTGTGCGAGCTTTCAAGATACACTGATCTCTTCTTCTTGCGGTGTTACAATGGAAAGAAAGGTTTTTTACTTAAAAACTGTGTATCCTTGAATGTTATCTGTGACAGAACCTATCCCTCCCCCTGTGCAGTATGCGATTTATGACATATTGTAAGGTGTTAAATGGTCCCTGAATGTTAGGGATGTAAGAGTGTGTGTGTATGAATGTATGTATGTGTGTAAATATAAATTTATAAAGCACCCACAGTGTATACAGTGCTTTGCAAAAGGTGTGTGTGGAGTGGGAGTGTATACCAATGGTGTGGATAGTTGTAGAAATATAAGAGGGTGTTGCATTACTATTAATGTGTGTAGATACTATGTGGTCCCTATTGGTATTTAGGGATAGAATTACATTGTACATTTGTATGTGGAAAAGACAGCTGTATGTGCATTCATATAGCACTGTATGTATAGACATGGCCATTAGCACTCATGGGAAGAGAGTTCTCTTGTGTCAGGGTAGTGACTCATGAAAGCTATACAAAAATAACACTAGATGGCGCTCTAACACCCTATCTACCTTTTAAACAGTGAATGTAAACATATAAAGTGACAATAAATCAAAATAATGTGTCATACAATAAAAGGTAATAAATAAAATACTCAAACCCTTGGAGGACTGTTTTAAGGTCCCAATAAGAAGCAATAAGGAAAACCCGGGGAGCAAAAATACCTAAGAGATAATATATAAAACTACCATAGTGCAGTTAACGTTTAAACAGAACACAATAGTAAATAGCAGAACTCTCAAATGGCGTCACGGCGGACGCTACCACCTCTAGGCGTCACGGCGGACGCTAACCTCCCACAGAGTGCCCCCACCCTGTGTCCAGTAACCCCCACCCAAATGTCTCGCACTCCCAAAGTCAAATACCAATGTCTGTATATATGTGTGACTGCGCAGCCACTATGTCTGGTGATTAGGCCTTGTTGGTGCACGTGAATGGTAGGTTACCTGCCCGGGGCTCCAGCCACGGGTACCGCGATATCACTGGAGATCCGCCCGATCCGACGTTGTCCTCCACACCGCGTTGGGTGAATTCCAGCGCGGATAATATCACCTTAGTCCGAGGGTCGTTGGTGGTGTTCTGAGCCCAGAACCCACCTCGCAGGGCCGCACGGCTTCAGCACTGTGTCCCTGACTAAGCAACCAATTAAAGGGGGCAGTGTCCCTATCTAGGGCCTGTCCCTAAGCTCCACAAACTACTAGGTGGCTCAGGACCTAACTGGGACCTTGGGGGCTGCTGGCCTAATGCAGAGGGTCACTGACCCCTGCATCCACCTCTTACCCCTAGCTGGTCCGGATCCTGAATGACTGCGTGGCTGCAAAACCCCGCGAAATGTATCTATCTTCCTGCAGGGCCATACTTCAGCCCTATTGGCTCCCTGGAGTCATGTGTCTCTGCCCCTATGCACCCTGGGGGCTGGCAGACTCGTCTCGCGCATGCGCGAGCTATCTGGGGCCTTCCCGCGCTGTCTGTATCACTGCGCATGCGCAACAGACCTAAGCATGGCGGCGCCCTGCTCCTTCAGCAACCGGGCCGGTGGCAACGCGATCGCGGCCTTAGCGACGGCCCGATCGCGTCCCCGGCAACCGGCCCGCTCGCCGCTCGCGTCCCTAGCTACCAGGGATTCTCTCTCCTCGCGCGCCGGCCCCCCCTCACTCCCTCGCACACAGCGTCTGGCAAAAAGGGAGGAGGGGGTCAGCCATGACAGGGGGGACCTGGCTACACATATAAAGTGACAATAAATCAAAATATTGTGCCATGCAATAAAAAGTGATAAATAAAATACTCAAACACTTGGAGGACTGTTTCAAGGTCCAAAATAGAAGCAATAAGGAAAAACCCGGGGAGCAAAAATACCTAAGAGAAAATACTGAATATAAAACTACCATAGTGCAGTTAACGTTTAAACAGAACACAACAGTAATATCAGAACTCTCAAAATAGCATATAGGACACACTAGATAACATTAATAAATGTCCATTCATACTGTAGATATCCAAAAATAGAAAAAACGAGGAACAAAAATAGGAGGTAGTATAAAATCCAGAAGAGAAACACAGAGCCAAAAATAAAATACCAAATAGCATTTATCCGAAACTGATAAAAATGGAGGCTTACAAGATTCCAAATTGGTTACAGCATGGGTGTAGGGATAAAGATGTTAGCCGAGTCGCGTTCTCGGGATCTCTTCACACCACCGCTGCGTCCACTGGTCTGCGTCCTGCACCTCTGCTCGGAGCCGATACGTCACTTCCGGTTCCTCTAACACTCGAAGTACAGTAGACGTCACAGGAACTCCAACACAGACTCTCTTCCTCAAGATAATACACTGAGAACTACGCTCTACGCGTTTCGCCGTTCTGAATGACGGCTTCGTCAGAAATAGCTTTAGCCCATAGAAGGATACTTTATATACCCTCTTAACTAACATTGACCTTTCCTCCTATAGGTCAATGAACGATGACATCTAAATTAAGGGTAAATGGCTATGTGGACCCTCCCCAACATAGAATCATCCCAATATAAATTTTATACATTTCATTAAAATACAACTTTATACTTTTAATTAAAATATAACTTTGACACCTTGTCCTCCGTTACAACATAAGGAACGGACCATTATTAATAATAATAAAAAATTATAAATGTAATACATAAATTAAATACTACAAATGTATATTACACATTAAAACACAAATCACCAAATATATCCCCTATCTCTTAAATAAAATATAAGGAAGATGACGATTGTTGAATCTCAAAAATAAAAGAGAATACAGCGTTAGTAGGAAATTACAGCAAACATTAGGGAAATGTATCTTGTCCGTATTTTCATTCAAACTTTTTATACCAACCATTTATATCTTATCTTATATACAGTCCCCTACATACCCCATCAAATAAGGGGCTCTGTATAACAATTTAGCAAAAAAGTCTAAAGGAAAGCACTTAATTCAAATTCTACATTTAGACCCAATGGTATAAGTGACTTCAACGTGAAAATCCAAAAACTTTCTCTCATTTTCAGGGCAATATTTCTGTCCCCACCTCTCCAATGTGGTAACATCTGTTCAAGTACTGTAAACTTAAGGCCTGATGTTTTTGAATAAAGTGGTTTGATAGAAAATGTGTGGTAACCCCTCTTCTCACATTCCCAATATGTTCGAGTATGCGAGTTTTGACAGCTCTAGAGGTTTGGCCGACATATTGTAACCCACATGGGCAATATATAAGATATATAACATAGTCTGATTTGCACGTTAAAAGTTGTTTCATTTGAAATCTTTGTCCTGAGACATTTGAAACAAATCCAAATTTATCATCTGACCTATGCTTACATGCCATGCATGTGGTACAGCCAAAAAAACCTTTTGTTTGGGTTAACCATCTGCTACCTTCCTTTATAATTTTGGGTAATGCACTTGGGGCTAATCTATTTTTGAGCACCTTAGCTCTTTTGAAGATTATCGTAGGTTTTTCAGGGACTATTTCTCCTAATACGGGATCATTTTTGACTATGTGCCAATGCTTACGAATAATTTTGGAAATTCTTTCAGATTGCCTATTATAGTTTGTCAAAAAACAAAATTCTAAATTTTTGTTAAATCCCACTTTCTTTTTATTATTCAATAGATCTTTTCTGTCCAATCCCTCTGCTTTTTTTATAGCATCAGTAATGATCTCATCATCATAGTTTTTTTCTTTGAATCTATCCTGTAGGAAGGCTGATTGTTTGTGAAAACTACTGACATCTGAACAATTCCTCCTAATCCACCTTATTTGTCCATATGGGACATTTTGTAACCATTTAGGTTGATGGCAACTGTCAGTGGATTTGTAGTTATTAATGTCCACACCTTTAAAGAAGGTCTGTGTGTTTATTAACCCATCTTCAATGAAAATCGTCAGGTCCAAGAAATTAACTCTTTCCTGACTGTATTCACACGTAAATTTTAAATTAAGTGGATTATCATTGAGATAATGGGTAAACCTCAACAGACTCTCTTCATCCCCTTTCCAGATGAAGAATATATCCTCTATATATCTTCGCCATAGGCACAAATTCGCACCCAGCTCTGCAATGGACCATATATAGTCTTCCTCCCATGCTCCCATGAGAAGATTTGCATAGCTGGGTGCGAATTTTGTGCCCATGGCGGTGCCACATTTATGCAAATAGTGTGTACCCTCGAACATTAAGTAATTGTGTTCTAAAATGAACTTTATGCCATCAAGAATTAAATTAGCTTGTTCATTGGGCATTTCAGAGTCTTTTGCTAATGCTTTATCAACTGCCTCATGTCCGTCTCTGTGGCTTATAAAGGTATATAGTGAGGTGATGTCACAAGTTACCAGAAACCACCCTTCTTCCCACACTTGATTATCTAAGATACGCAAAATGTACGTCGTATCTTTAAGATAAGAGGGAAGTTCTGTTACATATCTCTGCAGATAGATGTCTATATAAGCGGATAGATGGGAAGTCATAGAGTCAATGCCTGCTATTATTGGCCTCCCCGGTGGATTGATAAGACTTTTATGGCGTTTGGGAAGGTAATAGAATATGGGTCTAACAGGGTTCTCTCGATACAGATAATTATATTCATTAGTATCTATTACTCCCTCCATTTTACCCCTATCTAACAGGACTTTTAATTCTTTTAGAAAATCTGATGTGGGATCTTTTTTCAGAGGTAAATACGTATTTGTGTCCCCTAGAATCCTGTTTGACTCGGCAATATAGTCACTTCTATTTATAATGGCCACTCCGCCCCCTTTATCGGCCTGTTTAATGACCACATTGGTGTCTTCTTGGAGGGTTTTTAATGCCTCTCTTTCTAGTTTGTTCAGATTGTTATCAAACCTATTTTCTGATTCAACTAATCTTTCAAAATCTTTTTGTACCAACTGTGAGAATATATCTAAATTTTTACCTTTCACATGTTTGGGGTAAAATGTTGATGGTAACTTGAGGCCAGAATGAACCAACACAGGTCTCCCTTGTGGAGATTGATTATTGCTAGTCCCAGTAGAATCTCTTTCTAGATTTTCAGTAGTCCTTAATTCTACTTCTTTTAATCTGAAAAATCTTTTAATAGTGAGTTTTCTTAGAAATCTCTGCGCATCTAAAAAAAGGCCAAAGTTGCTAGGACCCACCGTTGGGGCAAACTTCAGCTCCTTTGAGATGAGCAATTTTTCTGGTTCAGATAGTACTTTAGAACTGAGGTTGAAGATATTGTTCCCTATCTCCTGCTTTCTTTGAGATGTTTCTTTTTTTCTTCCTCTTCCCCGTTTTTGTCGTTTCTTGTTCTTTTCCTTTCTGATGAGGGATCCCTTCTTATCAGGGGAGCATATGAATTCGCTCCCTGAAAAGAAGTGGACTCTCCCGCCCCTAAAAAATCCTTCTTATTCCCATGCTTCGAACCACCTTTAGTGAACAATTTATCTTTTTGAACTTCCCTCTGTTCTTTTCTATTGTTAGTCACTATTTCCACTTCGGAATCAAAATCAATACTTATTGTCCTTTTTGGTGTTTTTTCTAAATTAATCTGTACCTTAGCTAGCTTTTTTCCTTGCTGGTGAGGAGATTTAAATTGTTTATTTCTCCAATTTTCCTGTTCTGGACTCTTTCTATACTTAGTGGGTATATGTTTTGTATTTTTATTTGATTTCTTCCTTTCCCTTGATTTTTCTCTCTTGGGCAGGGATTTTTGTGGGAATTTCTTTGGGGATTTCATATCTGGGTTTTTTTCCCCTTTATACTCTCTTTCTCAACTGGATCAATTTTTCTTGGAGGCTCATCCTTATAATCCTCCTTATCTCTAAGGAATTTTTTTTAACTTTTTTAGTAATGGTCTCTTTTCTGATCTTATCCAGTTTATTCTGCAAATTGGTATCTTTCTCTTTGAATAGTGAGGTTTGATTTAATTTGCCAATTCTAGATTCAATCTCATTGACCTCAATATCAATTTGCAGAACATGGTTTTTCTGCTGTTCAATAATTAGACTCATTAAATCATGTGAACATTTTTCTAGCAGATTGTACCATTTCTCAAGAAAAACCTCATCCTCAAGATCTATGGATGGATGTTTCTTGAGGCTCAAACCTCTTGGAATTCTACCACTTAAAATGTACTGTTCTAAGAAAGTGTAATCCCAAAATTTCTTGATATCTTTGATAAACAGCTTTTCCAGTTTTTCAAATTCAGCTTCCAAAGTATTAGACTCCTCTACAATAGGGTCAGAGTCCAAATGTAACTTAAGAATACTATTGAAGTCCACAACCCTTGTGTGCCTTCTAGAAAAAACATTGGAAAAGTTGCTATCATTTTCTATATCTTCCATAATAAACAAGTGGTGCAGCCTAGCTAGTAATAGAAACAAACAGAAGCTATACAAAAATAACACTAGATGGCGATCTAACACCCTATCAACCTTTTAAGCAGTGAATGTGAAAACATATGTAATGGTCATATCACCCCACCCAATCGTATATACCGCGTGAGTGCAGGGAACATGCAATGTTACCAAGGGTGTGCGTGGTGCAATACCTGTTGGCTCACAGAAGGCTGAGCTTCCGCTATAGGGAACCTGGGGCAATATACTACGAATACTAATTTACAATGATGCAGCGCCTCCACCTGCGATGACTCCCACCAGAGGGGGAATAGTTCCTCGCAGGACAATACACAATGACCACACAGACAGCTCTATATAACTATTGACTTTACTACATGCACCTAGCTGGTCCGGATCCTGACTGCCTGCGTGGCTGCAAAACCCCGCAATATGTATCTTTATTCCTGCAGGGCCATACCTCAGCCCTATTGGCTCCCTGGGGTCATGTGTCTCTGCCCCTATGCACCCTGGGGGCTGGCAGTCTCATCTCGCGCATGCGCGAGCTATCTGGGGCCTCCCGCGCTGTCCTATGCCACTGCGCATGCGCAACAGCCCTAGGTATGGCGGCGCCCTTCACTTCAGCCGCCGGGCCGGTGGCAACGCGATCGCGGCCTTAGCGACGGCCCGATCGCGTCCCCGGCAACCGGCCCGCTCGCGTCCCTAGCTACCAGGGATTCCGCTGCCGCTCGCGTCCCTAGCTACCAGGGATTCTTCTGCTCGCGCGCCGGCCCCCCCTCACTCCCTCACACACAGCGTTTTGCCAAAAGGGAGGAGGGGGTCAGCCACACTAAAGGGGGACCTGGCTACATCCTCCCCCTGGTGAAAACTCCAACGTCCTCGCTTGGACCACATAACTTCCCACCAATGTACAAAAATTATATAATAAAAATGCAGTAAAATATATAACTTAGCACAGGTATAACTCTAAACGAGGTTGCATAACTCGGTGAGCATCACAATCACAGACTGTATCTTACTCCGAGAACACTGCTGAGCCTCATAATGGGGTGCCCCCATTTGATCGTAGGTGACCCGAGTTGGAGGGTACCGGATTCGTTGGCTCCGACGGAGTTGCTCTTCTGCGACTCCCTCAGGGGAGTAGTACACATAGTCCTTAGGCTCGGCCTCTTCCCTTGAGGGGAGAATTGTCTCTGTACAGTCTCTGTTAGGCACAAAGCTTGGGCTCTGTGGATCCAAAGGCTGGCCTGTTGGTGCCACCTTAGTAGGCGTTGGCCTACGAGGCCCTTTACCCATAGCTCCTTCGGGAGATGCCCCTTCTGGGGAATGGTCCCTTTGAGAGGGTCCCTCCATAGGGTCTTCATAAGCTTCAGAGTGGGTCTCGTTAGTTACAGTCTCTTGACCCACCTCTGATAGATCGAACTCACCGTTGAGCGGTGTGGCCTGTAGTTCCTCTTCTTCGTCTCCCACTTGGGGGATGGGAAGAAGGTGGTTACGATGCCAAACCTTTACCCTGCCATCGGTGTCTCTGATGCGATAAACCGGGAGGCCGGGCATCTGTGACTCCACCTCATATACGCCGTCTCTCCACCGGTCCGCCAGTTTATGTTTTCCGGGGATTCCCAAATTACGAAGTAACCCAGCATCCCCAGGACGTAACTCTCGATACTTGACTTTATTGTCATATCGTCTCTTGTTACCAGCATTCAGTTTGGCTGTAGACTTCTCAGTCTGTTGGTAAGCTTGTTGCAGACTGTCCTTTAGCCTTTGCACGTACTTGAAATGAGTGGTATTGGGTATCCCATCCGTTGATACTCGAAGACGCACATCTACTGGGAGTCTTGCCTCCCGCCCAAACATGAGGGAGTACGGGGAGAACCCAGTGGACTCATGGCGAGTACAGTTGTACGCGTGTACCAACGTTTCTACGTGACGACTCCATTCTGCTTTCTGCGTTCCCTTCAGAGTTCCAAGCATGTCCAACAGGGTCCTGTTGAATCGTTCAGGCAAAGCATCTCCTTCGGGGTGGTACGGAGTCGTCCGGGATTTGGCGATGTTCAGCATTTTAAGTAATTCTCGGATCAGAGTACTCTCAAAATCTCGCCCTTGGTCGGAGTGAAGTCGGTTTGGAAGACCGTAATGAACGAAGAACTTTTCCCATAGAACTTTCGCGACCGTGATAGCCTTCTGGTCTTTTGTGGGGAAGGCCTGTGCATAGCGGGTGTAATGGTCCATGATGACCAGCACATTACCGATTCCTTGACTATCAGGTTCGATACACAGGAAGTCCATACACACCAGGTCCATTGGACAAGAACTCTTAAGATGGGCCATGGGAGCTGCTCGGGTAGGCAACGTCTTGCGTTGAACGCACCGGGAACAACGGTGGCAGTGTTGTTCCACCGCTTCCCGCATCTTGGGCCAGAAAAAACGGTCTCGGACTAGTCCAAAAGTCTTCTCTACACCGAGATGCCCGTGTTCGTCGTGTAGAGACTTCAACACCATATATCTCAAGTTTTGGGGTAGAACTAGTTGTCGCCTATCAGGGTGGTTATGATATTGGACTACCCTATAGAGCAAACAATTATCTATCTCGAACTTGTCCACCTCACGCATGAGTAACGCGACCAGATCTCGGGGAGCACTCTTCAATAGAGCGGGGTTCTTTCGCTGAACGGCTTGTCGGATGATGCTGATTACTGGATCTCTTAATTGATAGTCCACTAAGTCTTTCCATCTTTTGACTTTGTCCTGGGTTATGTTCATCCCTGCGGGGTCGCAGTAGGCAGCAGGGATCGCCTGCGACTTGCACCCTAACGAATCGGCAACTCTTAGTTCAGAGAATGCGACCTGATCATTGATGACGGCCGCTATACTACACATTGCTCGCATCCCAGGTCCAGGGATCTCTTCCCATTCATCATCATCAGGGGTAGCACTCAATCCTGGTCGTCGTGATAGAGCATCGGCCCCAATGTTCAGAGGCCCCGGCTTGTACTTCAGGGAGAATCGGTAGTTACATAGTGTCGCCAGCCATCGATGTCCGGCTGCATCCAATTTGGCGGAAGTATTGATGTACGTGAGGGGATTGTTATCGGTCCTTACCTCAAATGTAACACCATAGAGGTAATCATGAAGTTTCTCCGTGATCGCCCATTTAAGAGCCAGGAACTCTAACTTGTGTACCGGATATTTCTGCTCACTGGGTGTCAGACTGCGGCTGATGTAGGCTACAGGCCGAAGACCCTCGGGGTGCTTCTGATGCAGGACAGCGCCCAGTCCATTGAGACTGGCATCCACATGCAGGACATATGGTTGTTCTGGGTCAGCATATGCAAGCACTGGTGCTTCAGTCAGACTTTTCTTCAAGTTCAGGAAGGCCCGTTCACACTCAGGCGTCCACTTATTGCCAAACGGTTGATGGGCCGACGTGGCCTTTCTCCCAGTATCTTCAGGGTATATCTTCAGCAAATTGTTCAGGGGTTTAGCTCGACTAGAGTACCCTTCCACGAACCGACGGTAATACCCACAGAAACCGAGGAAGGACCGCAGTTCCGTGACATTATCGGGACGCGGCCAGTTCACCTTGGCTGGATCAGTAGCAATCCCCTGGGCAAACACGATGTGTCCCACGTAGGTCACCGAGGTGTGACAAAACCTACACTTGTCGAGTGATAGCTTCAATCCTTCTTGGCCAAGACGATCTATCACCTTCAGCAGCCTCTCCTCGTGTTCTTCTAAGGTCTTCCCGAAGACAATGATGTCGTCCAGGTAAACCAGACACTCCCGAGGGTTCATGTCCCCTATTGTCTTTTCCATCAGCCGCTGGAAGGTAGCAGGGGCTCCACATATACCTTGGGGCATACGCGTAAACTGGTAGAAGCCCAGGGGACAGACGAAGGCAGTCTTTTCCTGATCCTCTTCACTCATGGGTACCTGGTAGTACCCAGATCGCAAATCGAGCACACTAAACCATTGGCTCCCGTTCAGAGCATTCAGGATCTCTTCAATACGAGGGAGATTGTATTGGTCAGGTACCGTACGATTATTCAGCGTTCGATAATCGACGCACAATCTTACAGATCCATTCTTCTTCCTTACTACCACTATGGGTGATGCATAAGGACTCCGCGACTCCGTCAGTATACCAGCGGTCTTCATCTCCTCCAGGACATCCCTTACGTCGTCCACATCCCTGGGGGCGATACGACGAGAACGTTCACGGAACGGAGTGGCGTCACTCAGCCTAATAGTGTGTTGGGCGCTGCGGCTGCGGCCCACATCCATCTCACTGGTAGAAAATACTGTTCTTCTTTCCCTCAGCTTGGCCATCAGTCGACCCTTCCACTCAGTTGGCAGAGTCGAGTCTCCGAAGTTGAAGTCCAGGTCGACTAACTGCTCACCTACTGCAGCGGCGTTCACCTGGGGCGCTGTTTCTACCGGGCTGACGGGATATATACTGCCCAGACTTTGTCCTACATCGATGTCCATTGGAAATGGAGAGATGTTTTGAATATACACATGGGTTCGGAGAGGAATTCGGGTCGTCCACTCTCTTACTTCAGGTATTACCCTATATCCTCTCTGGATCTCTTCCTCAGGGTCACTTTCCAGAGAGAACAGATGATTGGTCTCCTCCCGATCCGGATAACAGCACCAGACGGCCAGGCGTTTCACTCCCCCTGGTGAAATGGTCGTAAGTCCGCGTTGACGATTGTAGAGGTCCCCATGACGCTCCAAGGCATATACCCGGTGGCACTCCTCTCGTAAGATGGGGTCTAGGAGCGAATCGGCCAGCGGCAGCTCGTTGGTCTCTTTCAAGTAAGCTCGGATTATAGCTTGCACTATGTCCGCGTTGGTTCCCAAGATGATGGGGTACTTGCAATGGTCGTGGGGCTCCGGGCATACCATGGCCGCTACCTGCATAGGGTGCTTCTTGCCGGTGTTCAGTTGGAGTATGTCCAGCTGGACCCTTGCAATCCCATCGATGGGGTAGTCTTCATTACTCAATCCCCTAACCTTCATATGTTCGGCCGGCCTCAGAGGGCAGTGTTGAAGGTGCTGGTCATAGAAACAGGAGTATATTTCTAAAAACCTTTTATTCGCAAGAGAAGGTTAAAACATATTTGTAAAGAGGGGCATGGTATATGCAGTCCAGG
>WSYH01006828.1:0-35895 GCA_036426205.1 Ascaphus truei
GAGGAACCGAGTGCGGTCCATCCAGGCCGAGTACCCTTCAAATAATGGGGCCCACCAACGGTTCTCCCGAAACCTGTTTAACCTTCCTGAGTCCCTATCATCGTCCATGGAAAATACCCCTGATGACCGCTCAGATCGCGGTACAGACCACCTAGACGACCCTGGGGCCTTTTTTACCGGCGCCGGAACTGCAGGGGGCAACCACCGGCCTTCCGCAGCCGCTCTCAATTCTCCCCCTCCCCTGGAGATACCTTCCGTAGCGCCACTGCGCTGTCTTTCCCCAGTCCGTCTCACCTCCCCTTCTGAGGAAATGTCCACTGATTCCAGGCTAGGCGGGGAACCCGGGGACCGTGTGACAGGGGTAGGGGCTTTAGCTAGGGCATGGGGTTGGGCATACGGACAGGGTAGCGATTGCCACGGGGCTGCGACCCGTTCCTGGCTGTCCGTAGATATTTCAAAGGATGATACTTCACCCTCCTCAGTCCTCAGATCGCCCGTCCAGCTTCTGAGCCGTTGAGGTGATTGGGGACCTTCCCCCAATCGCCAAAGCGTCGCTGCAACTTCTCCATGGGTTCCGCCGTCACCACCGGAAGCGATGTCTTCCCCGGAACCGGAAGCGTCGCCATCTTGCGTGGGACCCCCATGCGGGATCTCTTCTTCCACGACGACATCCGGTTGCTCCGCCGTCGCCGCCGGAAGTGATGCCGCCACTCCACGTGCGCTCGGGGCCTGGCGCGGCCCTTCCAGCGCTTCGCCGTCTGCTGTAACCAGGTAAGTAATAGGGCTGCTTGGCTTACCCATCCGCAGGGGTATAGGCGTCTCTCTCCCGTCTCCTAGATCAGGTCCTGGGATGGCGGGACTCCGTCTGTCGGCTCGCCGATCTGCGGGGGACGCCCTGTTCTCAAGGCCACCACTCACCCCACGGGGTGTCGCCCTTCCGGTCTGCCTTCTTGGCTCCGCTTTTAACACCGCCAGCTCACGGAGGTCCTCGTCCGAGTAATCCCCCTTCCCTGACTTAGGGGTCTCCGAGCGGAGTGAAAGTCTCTTTTCCCCGATTGTGGGGGGTGCTTCAACTGCCTCGATCGCCACTGACCCAGCCGACTTGACCGGCTCCAGTCCCTTGTCTCCTGGACTCGCGCGGTTGATCCATAGCGCGCCCGGGGACTCGGCGGAGCGCCTTGCCATGTCCACCGGGGGGTCAGCAGGCTGGATTGGAATAAATGTGGGCATAGGCCACAGGTACAATGTCCCGCAATGAGGGCAACGTGCCGCCGTGTTGACCGTGCCTCCGGGCAGCCCACATTGTAGGCAGAGCCCGACCACCGTCTCGGTGTTGGCCACCCTCACTACTAGCAACCCGCCGGGTACTGAGTAGGGCTGGGTGGAGACCATCGTGCCCACAGTGGAGGAGCAGGCCATTCTTTGTACAGGAGCCACTTCCTGTATAGGTCTCTTTGTCTCAGTGGTTCCTCGCAACTGACTGGTGGAAGTTGCTGGATCCGCCACTCCTTGCTTCGGCTCCTCCCTTCTCTGACAGAGCTGGAACCAGCCCCCAGGGGTTGCAATTATGGGCGGATCCCACAGGGGAATATCATGCCCCTTAATTAAGGCCGCACCTCTCTCAGTCCTGGTGGGCGCGGTTAGCGTTTTCGCGCCAATTTCCTCCTCAGAGCTGGAGTCTTTCCCCGCGGCTAGTTCCCGCCTTCTCCTTGCAGCAGCTTTTTGCACAAGGTACCCTTCTTTCTTGCAACTTATCTCGACGGCCGGAACTACTTTTTGTAGTGGCGCCGTCTGAATATCAGTCCCTGGGCCCAGTGGGTGCATTCCCACAGGCCATAGTTGAAATTCACTCCCCCTGGTAGAAATCAGGGGAGGGTCCCATAGACTAAGCGGTTGACTCAGCACAGGGGCTGAGTTAGTCACTGTCCATCCCGGCGCAGCCATAGCTTTCGCGCCATGCCCCCCATCAGGGCGGGGCTCTGCTGTTCGCGCCATTCCCGGCCAGCTCTTTGCAAGTCCTGCATCAGCCATTTTTTCTGCGACTGGCCCATGCGGTTTCCCTAGCAAGCGGGAACCGCCATTTTGTTTGACTTTTACGCCCAAAAAGTCCATTTGTTTGCTCTCCTCGCGGGGTTCTCCCCCAATTATTACAATTTCCTCACACTCTTCAAGGGTGGCCCCTCGCTGTCCCAAACAGGATAAAAACGGGGCAGCCACAGCCTTCGCTCCGCTCCAGAGCAGACTGGTTAACGATAGCTCGGCGACTGTTTGCTCTTCAGTGGGGTGCACGCCACGGGTGCCCTCCCCATCAGCCTCTGGTCGCCATTTTGGGTTCTCTGCACCACGCGGATCCTCCATTCTTTGGGTTGTCTCACTCTCGTACCAATTATCGTACATGGGGCTCCGCTCTGCGGGGCAGCCACCACACCGGTACAATAAAGATTAGCTTCAGATGCACCACCACATATGTACCTTATCTAGGTGTGACCCAGTGTTGCACTACCTCAGGCTAGGCTCACTCTCTCAGTGTCTGCTGTGACTCCTTCCTCCCAGTCTGTGCTCCCTACGGTGAGTGTCTGGAATGGGCTAGGTACTCTGGCTCTGCCATGCAGTACTTGGGGCGTCTACCTCTCTTGGTCAGCCTAGCGCAGACCCTCTCCAGGATTCCTGACCATGTTAACAGGCTATCCCTTCTGGCATCCTACCAACTAGCACTGCCTCAAGGTGACTCGGTCAGCTATAGCCCGGCTCCAAACCCCTCACTCCTTTCAGGCCCCTAGGTTGTCCCTGTGAACTGACAATATCCCGTCAGCCCCTGACCACCCCTTGGTCCGTCGATACGCAGCACAGAGTGGCAGCAGACTCTATCCCTGTTTCCCAGTGTGCCTAGCTAGAGCCTGTCCTGATGACAGATCTGATCTCAGCAGCTCGCCTCCAAATGTAACGGTGTTTCTGGCCCGGCCTGACCCACCCAATCTCACATTGGCCCCTGTGGTCTAACCGGTCCCCATTACAGTGTGATAGTGTCTGGTGGTGCACCTGTTGGCTACAGGACTCCTGAGTCTCCCGCATGATGGTGTGTGGGGAGGACCCGTCCAGACAGGCAGCTGAGGTAGTGTGCTGAGTCTCACCTAGCTCCAGTGCAGCGCCTCCACCTCATCAGGGTCCCTGAGTCCGCATGGGAATGATCCTGACGAGGAACTCCTCGGTGGTGCAACCTCCTGTGTAATCATTGGACTCTCACACACAGGGGTTTCTCTGATCAGCTCCATCTTTATTGTCACGGTGGGCATAGCTGCCCTCCACAATGGGGTATCTTTAGCCGATCATCTCGCCTGTGCTCCCCTTTGATAGGTATGTCACCTAAATCAGGGATTCACTATTCCCGCAGGAATCACTGCCCTGTGCCAGGTCCCTGGACACAGTCTCCCATTGAGTTACTATAACATAACTGACACTCTAGCAGAACTTGAACTACTCCTCTTAGCCGAACTCCTTCCTCAACTCAGACTTCAGGTAGAACTATCCAGCAACTAACTTTTAGACACAGTGCTGTGCCTTATGTAACTTCTGAGGCTGACACACCTCTGACATCACTAACCATGGAGTCAGGGCATGTGACCAGTCCCATCCATACACAGGGCACCCCACCAGGGTGTGAGGGAAAACCTCCATGATTACTGCTGGCATGCCCACACTTACCAGGCCTTGCTGCCAGCAGGAGAGATGACTGTAGGCATTTTACATGACCGCTACACACAATTCTCTGACAAGAATGTAATATATATTTCCTAGTGATCACCTACTCTCCAGGTTAACAATGGCCAGAATTGAAGATATTATAAACGCAGACCATGTACCATTTTGGATAGAGTTCACAGTAGAATATAAGGACCACAAAGGGAATATGGAGGTTCCCATCACATTTGTATAAAAATTAGGAATCCAAGACTTGTACAGGAAGGCCCCGCTTTTCGGCACTCTGCTATCTGGTGTTCCGCTAATACGGCGCTTCACAATGTATACCTGGTCCCTTTACATTCGGCGGTAGTTCCGTTTTTACGGCGCTTTTTGGAACCCGGCTGTCGCTAAGCAACCTTTTCCCTTTTCACGTCTGTATTCTCCCTGCCATTGAACCGTGCGTGCGCGCGCGCGCGCGCGCATGCGTACATCATTGTATTCTCCCTACCATTTGAAGCGGGCGCATCATTATTGGCCCAGCCATTTGCAGAAGCAACCTTTTTCGTGCGTGTGCATCAGTTTTGTCCCATACATTTGACAGTGAAGCAGAAGCAACCTTCTGTCAGTTTGTCAGACGCAGTCTGCCTCTCTCTAGATTGCTGTTTCCAGGTCATCTCTCAGTTGTACAAATGTGCACTTTTATACTGTACAGCACAGTACATACAGTAGGTAAAGTACAGTAAAATATTTGTTGTGTTCATAACAGTACAGTAACTGAACAATTCTGTACTGTACAATGGCATCCAATAGTACCTCCAGTACCTGTATTAAAAAAAGGAGTCGTAAGCAACTTACTTTAAATACCAAGTTAGAAATAATAAAATGAAGTGAGCAAGGAATGTGTAATGCTGTAATCAGCAGAAAGATAGATTTCCCTCGTCAATTAGTTAGTACAATTGTGCATGGCAATTGTATCCAAAAGGCGATGGCAGCTATTGAGAGGATTGATCCAACTTTCGAAAGAAGTTCTAAGATGAATCTAAGCCTTCAAAACACGATTGCATGCTATAAAGAAATTGTAAGGGGAAGGAGACTGCAATCCTCAAGGCAACTTTCATTGCTTTTCGTTCTTTAGGAAAGTGCCATCACAACCATCAACTGCGACAGCTTCCCTTGAAGAATCTTCACATCCAACAGTAACATCAACACAAAGTCCTGCAAGAGATTCATCCAAATCTCCATCATCAAAACAAATAAGATGTGTTGAGTCCTATGATGATGAAGTGCCATCAACTTCATCCTTTGGACAATAAATACTGTACACTGTACAGTACAGGTAGCCCTCGCTAACCAGCGTTTTGGATAGTTGTAGGATTATTCGTGCCTAAGCAGGGTAGAGTACAGTATTGTACTGATTATATATTTGTTTTACATTATTTGTTGGGCCGATTTTAATCCTTAGCAGCACGCTCCTAGAGGGCAACACTACTATGGTGTAATTTAATATATTTAGCCAATCACCTGCAACTGCTTATTGAGCAGTTTGTGGCAGGCCAGCCCCTCCTTCCAGGTATATAATCTCCAAGCAAGGTCCCATTATTTCACTTCAATTGCAGACGTGAGTATCTGTACTGGTATATACCAGTTTTTAACTGCATTAGGTTAGATAAGCATATGCTTTGATCTTTTAACCCCTTCTGGGCTTATTTCACATAACACTAATATGCATTTAGCATAGGGACCTGCTATAGAGACTTACCTTGACGTGGTTTGCAGGCTTGGCATTATTTGATCAAAGGATGTAATCCAAAAGTCTCCTTTTATCTTATAGGTATTTATATATATATATATATATATTCCCCATTGATTGCTATCCCAAAGGGAGAAGCACAGGGACTCACTTTCTGTTTTGCCCATAACATATTTAAAACCAGAGACAGAACATAAAACACAGACAGAGCTCAGTGCACATCCAGTTAAACTCATACACGGTACAGTGCCTAAATATATATGTATAAATATCTATTAAATAAAATGGTCTTTTAGTTTAACATTTTTGGCCCAAATTGTTGTAAGCCCCTGAGCCACTGCACGGCAGACCACATTTCCAGGGGTCCCTAACACTAATATAAATTCTTAATAACCTGTGCAATACCAGGAAGAATGATTTATAATAAATCTGTCAATATTAGTTGCAAAGTTCTAAGTCTGATTGAAGCTTTTAATAACCTGTACATTACCAGGAAAAGCACTCTGTATTAGATTTGTCACAACCATACTGCAAGCAAGCAAGTTCCGCTGAGAGTGGGAGATGCTATGGAGTGAGCTTTTAACCATTTAAATGTGGAGGGGGTAAGCTTCAATTAGGTAGGAGGTTGCCACCCTCCAATCAGCTAAGACTAGTTCACTCCATAGCATCTCCCACTCTCAGGGGAACTTGCTTGCAGTATGGTTGTGACAAATCTAATACAGAGTGCTTTTCCTGGTAAAGTACAGGTTATTAAAAGCTTCAATCAGACTTAGAACTTTGCAACTAATATTGACAGATGTATTATAAATCATTCTTCCTGGTATTGCACAGGTTATTAAGAATTTATATTAGTGTTAAGGACCCCTGGAAATGTGGTCTGCCGTGCAGTGGCTCAGGGGCTTACAACAATTTTGGCCAAAAATGTTAAACTAAAAGACCATTTTATTTAATAGATATTTATACATATATATTTAGGCACTGTACCGTGTATGAGTTTCACTGGATGTGCACTGAGCTCTGTCTGAGCAGGGGACAGGAGCAGGGGACAGGAGCAGGGGACAGGAGGAGGGGAAGGGGACAGGAGCAGGGGACAGGAGAGCTGCCGCGGTGGGGAGAAGGGAGCCATGTGGGTTTGCACTCCACACGAACAGCTGAAGGAGCAGAGCCACTGAGGGTTTGACCACTTCATTTTCTTTTCTCATTAACCTTTCACTGACTGTGTGGACTCCTGGTGCTCATTTGTAAGCTGCTTTCTTGCAAGCTGTGTTCAGCTTTTACTGTACCATTAGTGGATTCTTGCTGCCCTGCTATTAGCTGTTTAGCTGTATTTAGCCTACACTATATGTTTGCTATCTATTTTCAGGGGTGTCTGATTTGACCAGGTATAGGGGAAGGGAGGCTTAGGGAAGTACCTCTCGGTCCTTTTGGACCAGGGGGAATGGGCCAGATGAAGAGGTAGTCCCTCGAAACGTCGCCCCCCTAGCATACTTTCCGTTCTCCGTCTTTTGTGTATATTCCTTGTGTTTCATGTTTTTTCCCCTTTTCCTTCCCCCCCCCCCCCCACCCCTCACTTTGTGACATGCCCATTTATGATACTGGTTTCTGCAAACACATTTGATTTATTTCTGGTTCATTTTATTATTAAATGTTTATTCTGCATTACAACTGTTTTCATCATTTAGCTATTAGACAGTGAGTGCTGGTACTTACGTAGATTTGATATTTCCCTTTCCTTTTCATTTATCTCTTCTATCACTCACCTCCCCCAATTATTTTTCTGTTTTCCTTTCCTACTTATTTTTTTTTAGTGAAAATAATAATCTGTGTATACAGTATATATATAAGACCCTGTTTCCTCTCAAATAATCAATAGAATACATGTTCCCAGCACTCTGAAGACTAAATAAACTAATAAAAGGTTCAGCCAAAATTAAAATTACTTATACACGTATGAAGCACAAAAAGGTCAAACAAAGACTAAGAGAAAACGTATATGCTGGGACAGGGACGGGAAGAGAGGGAAGGAGAGGGGGAAAAAAACATAAGGAATAAAGAAAGTGCAGGGGGGCAACGTAACGTTTCGGGTTGCAAACCCCCTTCTTCTGGCCCGTTCCAAGGTAGACCGAAGTTACCTGGTACTTCCCTCAACCCTGTAGCAGAGTCCCTGGAGTACACATTGACAAACTGACACAATCTCAAGGGTAAATGTAAACAAGCTGTGATGCACAAGCCACAGAGGAATGCCAGAGATACACAATAATGAAATACTGCTGGGTCTCAGGGCTACATACAGGTGAACTGGGAAGCACAGATCTCATACAGAAGTGCCTGTAAACACAGTGATGGCTAAGGAGTATAACTGGCAAAATATGATGCTAACGGGTTAATCACCCACTGAAGCAGACTTGAAACCAGCATGCACAGGAAATGTCCAAAGGTAGATTGAGCTGGAACTGTGAAATCCTCTGTGCAGACAAACCAGCATACACTGGCGACACACTTTATTCGAGCTTGGCTAGTCCCACGAATTCGGGTATACCCGGTTGTATTGAGGTTTGTGACTGTTTTCTGCCCGAGTGCATTGAGTTATTTTCCAAGCAGGGATTGAAGCATTTTATTCCCGCTGGCTGCAATACTGCACAGTATATATATATACACTGCATTACAATTCATGAATTTATGCCATCTGGTAGACACGCGAAGCATTGCAGCCTATTAAATCCTAATCATTATCATTTAACAGATCAGCCGCCCATCAGCCAGGCATGAACCCAGGCTGGGAAGGCAAATGCAACGGGGCTTGTCAGAGGTGAGGAGCGGCGCATTCCAGGTATCTGCCAGGTACATACCGGGTATTTGCTCGAATAAAGTGTGTCGGTGCAGTATACTGTATACACTTTCAAACAATTTAGAATAATATAAAATCAGGCATGCTGTCAATTGTCTCTTTATTTTTTACAACACTCTGAATATGGTATTATTAATTGCCGCCTTCCCATAAATAATCATTTTGAACACTAATATATTGCTCTTTGTTATATGTTAAATACTTTAATTTCTAATTCTTCAAATGCCTTACAGCCACGGCCCCTTTTATTCTCCAACATCACCGCATTTTTCCGGGATTTTTTTCCGAAAGCCACGCACGTCACCGCACTTCACCACGTTAATGCCCCATTCTGACAGCATTCATACCGCATTCATGTTGCATTCACACCCATGGTTGATGCGCGGTTGATGTGTTTATTGATAATGGTTCGGATTTAATTGGTTGTATTTCTTCACGTATCCGCCAGATGGCAGATATTCATGAATTGTAATGCGCATGCGCTTCAGTAATGTGTCGACTTGCAGGTTTTTCGTTTAATACCACAGTGGTCTATTGTAAATTGGCCTTGGGACTGAAGGAAGAAGTTACAATAATGTATCAATTTAGGCTTTTCATATTAAAAAAAGACAAGCAAAGTTTCCGGTCTGGTTATTGACCTGAGCGTCCCACCATGAGTGTACAACTGCTGTCCGTGTTCCAAAAACCCGACAGAACGTACGCTTATTTAATATGGGCCGCGATGAATGCAACAGATGATAAGATGGCAACAGTTGTTCAAATTTATCAGTATTTTATCAAAAACTATGACTTTTACAAATTTTCGCCAGATCCTCATGTGTGGAAGCGTAAAATAAGGAAAAAGTTATGTAGCGATCCATGTTTTTTTCGTACTGATCCCAATTTTATTGGAGGGTATTGGTGTGTATCACCGGGTTTTTCCCGTATCTATGATCATGCAAACGGCAAAAGGTGAAAGGTCGTGTTAAAACCAACTAAGAAATGTCAGTCGCTGGTAAGCAATGCACCAGCACCGGCTTCCAATAACGGTCCGACCGTCAGTGACAACCCTTGCTGTCTGTCCACGCATGGATACCTGCAGCCTGAGCCGGATTTCGCGTACAGTTTCGAGCAAGCTTGCATGTACCTAACCGATTTCCAGCCTCATGAGCTGACTACAGGTGTAGTAGTGCCGCTGTCACCTGTCAACGATGTGTATGATCGGCAGTGGCTCGGCACCAGCTGATTTGGAAATTCTATGGTGAGTAATGTTGCCGTATTTTATTCTGTTTTTTTTTATTTTGAAAATATCAATATCAGTGCGATTCAAAAGTCAAGCGATTCTCCTGTAAGCAATATCATTGGCTGAGCGGCTTCTACAGTAAATACTGCACAATTGGTGAAAAGCTAGGCGCATGCGCATTGGAGCCTTCTTGAAACGCATATGCGTGTCATCACATCGACGGTAGGCGCATGCGCATGTGAACAGGAGACGCCCCCCGAGAAAATTATCAGTGGGACTGACTGGGAACTTCTTTAGGGACTGACCATTACAGTAAAACTTTTACTTTTGTTTTTCCTCAGAAAAGAAAACTTTGTCATCTCATGCGGAAAACGGCAAATGGAGGGATTTCGACGGATAATATCGCTTTGTGTAACAATGCCTTCACATTGCTGAATCAGATTTAAAAAAACACGTACCGGAGTCTACAGTTTAGTGGCCGTTGTTATTGATTAGGATAGAATATCTGAAACAGTATGCTGTTGTTTTCAGACCGTATACAATACTTTTTTATATATATTGTATAATAAACCCGAGAAAATAAAAAGTATGCATTTATTCTACATGTATTTCAGTACATATGTGTATTCTATACCCGTACAGCATGTATTGTTTTAATACTCTTGTGATGTACAGTACTGAGCATGCCTACAGTATACAGTACAGTATGCCTGGACAGTACTGTGCATTCTAGAAACACTGTATTTTGTTACAGTATAAAAGGAGACAATGGAACAATTTAAAACAAATCAACATTTTCTTTTATTGGTGGAGTAAGTACAAAATCATTTATTTATAAATACTGTACAATGCAAAAACATTTTAAGTGTACAGCAATTCAAAACATCAACAGGTGTATGGTTTACTGCTAGTGAAAACATTTATGTACAGAAAGTCAAAACATTTACAGTCAGTCAATATGGTTTACAGTCACATGGTGTTATTAATTTTTTTTCTTTATTCATAAAATTTAAAAAACGCATCTCCTTTATTAAAGTACAGAAAGTCAAAACATTTACAGTAGGATGGTTTACAGAACAGTCAGTCAGGCCTGCACAACTCCAGTCCTCGAGGGCCGCAAACAGACCCGGTTTTCAGGATAACCTTGAAAACCATGCCTGTTTGCGGCCCTTCGTGGACTGGAATTGTGCAGGTCCTGTGTGTACAGTAAGTTAAAACATTTATTTATTAATACAAGTTAAAACACGTAACATCTCCTTTATTAAAGTACAGAAAGTCAAAACATGTACAGCGCAAGAGTATGGTGTTATTAAAAAAAATTCTTTGTTCATAAAATTTTAAAAACGCAACATCTCCTTTATTAAAGTACAGAAAGTCAAAACATTTACAAAAACATTTACAAAAAATAAACAACAGTTGAACAGTCATGCAAATGCGATACCCACCAGATTGTCCTTCCAGGGCCGATGCGCAAAATGCCATTAATGGAGTCTCGAACGCTTTTCATTAAAGGATCTGTAATTGAAAAATAGCGCCGATATTCCTCCACAATAGTCTTTCTTAAATTTTCAGGATGCACCTTTTTTTCGCGATTTCCTTCATAGTTCACTTTGTAGGCCCATCCGCAGTACACCAAGTAGGACACGTGGTGCTTAAAAATGAACATGGCATACTTGTGGGGTAAACCAGCACTCATCCCCCTATACTTCTCCCTCAGTGCCGGTTGCAGCTCGCGCAGGATGATGTCGGGCACCATATCGATGCAAGCGTATGTAGGTTGGGTTCTGGGAGTGGATGTTCTTCTGTGAGCGGGTGTGGTTGTGGCGGCGGGCAAAGGTATGTTGTCTGGGAGGAAGCTTTCCTCCTGTTTTGGTCCCCTGGCGTGGTCTTGATGGGGTTATTATGTTATCCTCCTCCTCAACGGCAAACATGTACACAAATTCTTCTGGTGGAGGGGGTGCGCTTGGTGTTGGAAGGTGGTCGAAGGTCCCATTCATCACATCCCTGCCACCCTCCTGCTCCGGCGTCGGGGATACAGGGACATGAACACCGAGCAAATTATGTATCCCCGCTATGTCAGTCTCTATCTTCTCCATCCGTTGATCCATCTTCTGCATCCGTTGATCCATATTTAGCATGGTCTCCAAAAGCAGATCTATCTTTACCAGCACAGTAGAGTTCCTGGGGATATCCACACTTAACCCATTCAGCATGTGGTCTAAAGAGCTGGTTCTTGTGCATGGCGTGCTGTGGACATCTGGGTGGATGAGTGCTATGGAGGATGAAATGGGGGTTCCATGGAGAGAAGCGGCAGCGTCGCCGAAGAAGGATGGAGGAGATGACCTGTGGATTTCTGGGAGAGGAGATGCGGCAGCGTCGTCTAAGCGTAATGGAGAAAGTGACCCGTGGATTTCAGGGGCACCAGCGGCAGCGTCGTCGAAGAGCAGTGGCGAAGATGGCCTGTGGGTTTCCAGGAGAGCGGCGGCAGCGTCATCAAAGCATAAACGAGAAAGTGGCCTGCGGGTTCGATGGGTTGGCTGCCATTTGTTTTGCGTTGAGTGTACATCACCGTACTTCTTCTTGACATAATAAGGCTTACGTGTTTTAAAACACAGGGGGTGCCCAGTGCTACATCCAAATGACAAAACATACATGGTAATAATTACAAGAAATGATGCTTCAATACTAATAACATTGCTTACGTGTTTTAAAACCCTTAGCCTTTGGGGTCACAGAAGGTTTTCTTTATTGGCCTTAGCCTGTCGCTTTGGCCTTGGCTTGGAAACGGCTCCCGCCTTTCGCTTTTTCTGCATGACAGGCACGGCACAGGCGAGTGGGTTCCTGCATCCGTAGAATCGGGGTTGATCCATGGAAGCAGATGGCACAATGCAGTATCCGGACAAGGGCAAGTTCAGATAAAGATCATCGAGTGGTGGGCTATGCCAAGTGTGTAACCTTTTATTCATGGCGACGAGTTACAGGTGTTGAAAGTGGACGTACTCTAATGTGAGTCATTAACGTATAAATACACCATCCATTTTGCGGATTCACTGCACATTGAATACACATCGTCTAAACATCGAATATACGTTCTTCTGTTTGTATTTCTTTTAACTCGCAGCAATGCCTGTTAAAAAGATTTCAAAGGATCTCAGCATGAGAATTAATGAGATGTACACGAGCGGACAACGAATTGCAGATATCCAACGCTGGTTAGCTGCTTCTGGCCTCGTTGTGCCATCAACCACCGTATGCTATCATGCACACGTAAAAACCAAACAACGCATGAGGACACCAACGGTAACTAACGCGTAAGTATATTTATTTTAACTATATAACACAGTATATCTATTATTGTTTATATTGCTGCATATTAATAGGACAATATATTGTGTCGATCTCTCTAATTTTATAGTTATTTCGGTATATTTATATAACTACAGTATATATATTGTTTATATTGCTGCATATTAATAGAACAATATATTGTGTAGATCTCTCTCATTGTATAGTATTTTTACTGCAAATGATGTGCTGTGCTTGTGGCCTACTGCACTGTAACTTACCGGATTGTTGTTTTTCTGTACATTGTAGGGAGAAAACTCTTCTGGTCAACAAAATAAGTGAGGAGAATGATGAGAAGAGTGCATTAAGGGTCAAATACACTCTGCAGCAAAATCACAATCTCACTGTATCCGAGACCAGCATAAAGAAGATAAGACGCAGAATTGGATGGCAATATGGACGTGTGAGGTTAGTATTGGACTGTACAGGAGGTAAAAGTGTTATTTAAGAAACTGTACTGTACCTCTAAAATTATTTATGCCTTGTCATTACAGAGCGTACCCTATGATAAGGGACGTTAACAAAATCAAGAAAGTGGTCCAGGCCCAGGCATGGATTGACAGTGGAGAAACTTTCCAGGATTGCATCTTCACTGACGAGTCTACTGTTTCGCTGGAGAGATTTGCCACCTTTGCATTCCACAAAAAAGGTCGCATATCTATGAAGCCGCGTCCGAAACACCCAGTGAAGATGCATGTGTGGGGTGCTATCTCTAGGCGTGGACCAGGATGCATCGTCATCTTTGAAGGTACAGTAAAATATGTCACATGCTTTTGCTTTACGCACTGTACTGTACTGTACTGTACAGTTTTTTGAGCACTTTTCTTTTCTTGTAATAGGAATCATGAATAAAGCTTTCTTCCAAGACAAAATTGTGCCTGAGATTGTGGAATACATCACACATGAGTTCTTGGATGGTCACCGTTTCTACCAGGACAACGATCCGAAGCACACCGCGTCAACAGCGCATATCCTTGAGCACGGTATCAACTGGGTGAAGACGCCAGCGGAGTAAGTGCGGTAACCTTGTCTCATTTTTTCCCACTGTTTTTACTGTGTACTGTATCTCTTAAACTAATTGTCCTTTTTTTCCCTCTCCAATAACAGATCGCCAGACTTCAATCCTATCGAAATGGTCTGGCATCAGCTGAAGGACCATATCCGAAAAGTCGTGAAACCCTCCAAAAAGGATGAGTTGGCGCAAGGCATACTGAGTTTTTGGAACGATGTACTCACCGTGGAACGATGCAATAAATATATTGACCATATTGCGACTGTGTTGCCCATTGTGATCGCGCGTAATGGGCAAGCATCAGGAAGGTAGTATGGTATAGTACTGTACTGTAGTATTGTAAGTACAGTATGATACAGGTAAGTATGGCACAGATTTTTTCTTTCCTAGTAGTCAGAGTATACAGTAGTTACAGTATAAACTTGTTTGACAGTACTAACTGCATACTGTAGTCCAATATGGAGTAGCTACAGTATACAGTACACAATGCCATAATACAGTATGCACCTAACTGCTCAATTTTTTTCTGTCCAGAGAGAGCAGCACCAGCCATCTGGTTACAGTAGTTCCAGTATAGACTAGTATACAGTAGTTCCAGTATAGACTAGTTTGACAGTACTACACAGCACACAATGCCATAATACAGTATGCACATAACTGCACTAATTTTTTGTTTTCTTGTCTTTTCAGAAAAAAAGGATGGACTGGGGGAGAGGGGGGGTATCATGTAAAATCTGTGAACTGTTTGTACAGTTAAGTGTACAGTATCTAAACTGCAGTCATGATGTACACAAAACCTCTCCTCTCTCAATGAACTACTGTACTGTTCACAGAATGAGGAAGAAGATAAAGACGGGAACAATTATATTACTACAGTATAAGACTTTGCCATTAAGACCAACCTCACACTGATGATACCCATCAAGGTTGAAACATGTCTGTGAGTGGGTTTAATGGCTTTGCATCTCATCCCAGCCTCTGTCTAAAAGCTGTGTTTTAAACAGCATGCATTGGCTTGAGGATTGGCTTGTTTAATACGAGCTTGAGACAAAAGGTGGCACTGAGTGCTCATTTGCATGTCATTTCCCAGAATCCCTTGCTGCAGTGGAAGCTCTGTATGCTGGGTGACAATGGGGAAAGACAGGGTTGCAGACCTATCTAAGACATGCAAATGAACATACAGTAATATTTACAGTTGCTATATATAAACCCAGTATATCTGTTGGGACTACGATTCTGATACTGCAAGACTGGGACTTCCCCAAGACGCTGCAGACACTAACCGGATGGTGGTGATTATATCACGCAATGCTAGATTTTATTGTACCCTTGTGAGTGCATTTTTTACCCCCCTTTTCCCCCTCCCCTCATTAAAATACAATTTTACGCTATGGGCGTGCGCTCTCTCTTCCCTTTTTCCCTTAGATTCACTGTGGACGTGGTTTGTCCACACTGAGAGCTGCCGGAGACCCTCTATACCGGAACCCACATCAATATTGGACTTATTTTTGAGGACTGGTTTTTACACTCTCTTTTTTTCTTGTTTTTGATAAAATCATTTTTTTTGTATTTTTAAAATTCATTTTTATGTTTATGGTTTACAGTTTTAATATTGATCTGTGCTACTAATTATTTTTTACTATATAGTTTATACCGTTAATTTATATTTTATTTTATTTAATTTTATTTTATTTTATTTAGTTTATTCACTTTACTGATCTACCATAATAGAGGCGCTGCTTTTTTCTTTTTCTGCTTGTTCCATATATATACTATATATATTCTTTGCATACCCAGTTAAAATCAACCCCACACTGATGAGACCCATTAAGGTCGAAACAGCTGTCTGTGGGTGGTTTTCTGGGTATGCACCTTAACCCTGGCTGTGCTCAAAGCTGTGACCATGCAGCAAGCTTAAGCCTATAGGGAAGCATGTTAAAAATGGTTTTTGAGGCAAAAAGTGACACTGTGTGCTCATTTGCATGTCATTTCCCAGAATCCCTTGCTGCAGTGGAAGTGCTGTATGCTGGGTGATAATGGGGAAAGGCGGGGTTGCAGACCTGCCTGAGACATGCAGATGAGCATACAGTTGTATTTGCATACATATAAATCTATTTTTACATGCATCCCTATAGGCTTAAGCATATATTATTATATATTATATATTATTAATTAATATTATTATCAATGTGCATTATTCATGATTATCCACCGGCCCTCAATTTCCATCTGACAGAAGAACTTAATAAAGACTGCATTTTGTATTATTCATGATTATTTTTATATTTGTTTTTTTTGTTCCTGATAAAATAAAATAAATATTTATTTACGTTCATGATAATCATAATCATAGACAACAACCCCCCCCCACCTACACCAAAGAAAAAGAAAGAATGACAAAAAGTGGTAATTTAATTTGGATCAACAACATGAATCAGATAATGGTTATTTTAACTCTCAATTCTCACAGTGCAAATTAGAGAAAGAAAGGATTTTCAAAAGCGTTACCGTAAACAAAGCCTCAAAGGGTTGGGGGTGGATGGGTAAGTCATGTGCAGTAATCATCAACTAGCTCCCATCCCAAAAAGGATTACACGCAGGCACAACAGAGAGGTGATGCTCGGCTTGGGATGGATTAAAAACACAATTGCAAGCTTCAGAAACTGAATGACTCTGTAGAGGTGTCTGTTGATAAGAGTTTCAAATCCTTGAGCGAGCCTTGTGTGTGTGCGTGGGGGAGGGGGGTACAGGGTACAGCTGCATGAAGGATTAGCTGTACTGCAGTTCATAGAAATAACATAATTTCAAAAGGCAGGTCATCATAATAATTTGATCCCTACACCCCCAAATACAGTACATAAAAAGCACAAAAATCAACCATGTGCAGTCAAACGCACAGGGTCGCAGTCAAAAGCTACAGCACAGATTGAATATTGTAATATCAAGTTGGTCTAGGCAGGCTTGTGGAGAAAATAAAAAATGAGAAAAAAAAATATATTTTTTTTTATTGGTCACTCACTCTTGAACTTTGCAAGCAGTGGTGAATTTACAGGCGCATGCGCAGTAATCATCAGCTATCAAGCAGGAATGTGATTGAAACCAGAAAGACACACATTCAAAGGAATGGTGTGGGAGAGGTGTACTGTACTGTAGTTAAGATAAGAAGTTGAAATACTGCAGTGCAGTAAATTATCCTGTGTGTGCAGGGGCAAGTGAGGGGAGAGCACTGTACTGTATGTGCCGAAATGTGATACTGTTACAGCACACGCCTATGCTTTTCAACAATTTTCAAATGAGACATACAGCACTGCAAATGCATGTATAAATATGCCAGTTTAAAATTACTGCGCGCGCACACGCGTGTACTGACGTAGGTTGAACTGCTAAAGTATTAGACTTCGAAGACAACACCTCTTGAACGCTCCCCTGAGTTTTTAGACGGTATTGCAGTATTGCAGACAGCGATAATAAAATGCTAATATTACGAGCGCTAAAATACTGCAATATACTCTGGACAAAAAAACCCATCTGCCCGCAGTTATCAGAATTGCGCCGCTACGGCCGCACAAGGCTAAAGGAGGCCGCCACTGTATATAGAAAAGTAATATCCAATACTGTTACTGGTTTTGATATTCCTTTCAAATTTGCTGACATGAGTAAAAACTGTTTTACTTTCAAGGTTTACTGATTTCAACAAAAGAACTGAATAGTCAAACAGAATTGCAGATCAATCATGCATTATACTTCTGTATTACCATTTTCATGTTTCTGGCAATATTCATTTTATATGCAATTTACAGCTGAATGCCTTTTCTTCATTAACATATCATATTTATATTTTATATTTTTAATGTAAGTCTGAGGCACACTGTGTAAACATGTTCAGTTTAAGGTATTGACTTGAATACTGTATTTAATATACTTCATGTTAAGCTCAAATAAATATATTTCCTTAGAACTTGTTCTGGTTTTGATTGCATGTCTGCTAATTACTACTTTTATGCTTTGTTTTTCAACTGTATTCCCTTTTTTTTAAATCCTGATTTGTATCTCATATATTTCCATCTTTATTTCATCTGTGTTATGCTTCATTCTTTGATGTTTCAAGATTAGAGTTGCACAAATGTCTTCAAATTTTGTTTCCAAAATGCTATTTGTCATTATTAGCATAAATAAAGCATGTTTATATCTGTTACCTACAGTATAAGGTTGTCTTCATAATCTTCAATACCCAAATCTTTTCCTTGGAGAATATTTTACAAATAAATAAAATAAAAAACGAAGACAATTTAGAAAATGCCTTAATATGCTGTGAGAATGTATTTTATTTACACATCTCAATTCAAGATCGGGTTTTACAATTTGAAGTGCACAAGCATGCCTAATATGTGGCGTTGTGCTGATACTGTTTAATTTGGACACTGCCTGTGTGCCAGCTGATTTGTTACTTATATAAACTGTGGTCAGTACTCTTTAGACAAAGAAAGACAGTACAAAATATTTTACATTACAGCACTGGTGATGGATATAATTGAAGTTATGGTATTAGAAGATGTCTGGCTCATACAGTAGTACATAAGTACCTTAATTTGTTTAAGTTCATTTGTTATTTGTAATATTCATGTTATATAGGCTGGCTAAATGAATATTTGAATATATATGTAGCACACTTTCCCCCCACCCTCTGGGAAATATGGCAGCTACGGTGTGCCTCCACCTGTGCGGGATCCAACAGTGTGGGATAACCCTGTGCAGGACAATAGGAAAAACATTTAAAACCAGAGACAGAACATAAAACACAGACAGAGCTCAGTGCGCATCCAGTGAAACTAATACACGGTACAGTGCCTAAATATACATGTTTAAATATCTATTAAATAAAATGGTCTTTTAGTTTAATATTTTTGGCCAAAATTGTTGTAAGCCCCTGAGCCACTCCACGGCAGACCACATTTCAAGGGTCCTTAACACTAATATAAATTCTTAATAACCTGTGCAATACCAGGAAGAATGATTTATAATAAATCTGTCAATATTAGTTGCAAAGTTCTAAGTCTAATTGAAGCTTTTATTAACCTGTACATTACAAGGAAAAGCAATCTGTATTAGATTTGTCACAACCATACTGCAAGCAAGTTCACCTGAGAGTGGGAGATGCTATGGAGGGAGCTTTTAACCATTTAAATGTGGGAGGGGTTAAGCTTCAATTAGGTAGGAGGTTGCCACCCTTCAATCAGCTAAGACTAGCTGAACAAGAATTGTAAAACATACTGGACACCTAACAAGCTCCTATTGAACCCCCAAAATAACCACAACATATATATATATATAAGCATATGAGTGTCACAGAGGAGTGCTACTGAGCATGGCAATATATATTTAATGGAAGCTAATATTGACAGATTTATTATAAATCATTCTTCCTGGTATTGCACAGGTTATTAAGAATTTATATTAGTGTTAGGGACCCTTGAAATGTGGTCTGCCGTGGAGTGGCTCAGGGGCTTACAACAATTTTGGCCAAAAATGTTAAACTAAAAGACTATTTTATTTAATAGATATTTATACATGTATATTTAGGCACTGTACCATGTATGAGTTTCACTGGATGTGCACTGAGCTCTGTCTGTGTTTTATGTTCTGTCTCTGGTTTTAAATGTATATTGCCATGCTCAGTAGCACTCCTCTGTGACACTCATATGCTTTTATATATGTTGGGGTTATTTTGGGGGTTCAATAGGAGCTTATTAGGTGTCCAGTATGTTTTACAATTCTTGTTCAGCTAGTCTTAGCTGATTGGAGGGTGGCAACCTCCTACCTAATTGAAGCTTACCCCCCTCCCACATTTAAATGGTTAAAAGCTCATTCCATAGCATCTCCCACTCTCAGGGGAACTTGCTTGCAGTATGGTTGTGACAAATCTAATACAGAGTGCTTTTCCTGGTAATGTACAGGTTAATAAAAGCTTCAATCAGACTTAGAACTTTGCAACTAATATTGACAGATTTATTTTAAATCATTCTTCCTGGTATTGCACAGGTTATTAAGAATTTATATTAGTGTTAGGGACCCTTTGAAATGTGGTCTGCCGTGGAGTGGCTCAGGGGCTTACAACAATTTTGGCCAAAAATGTTAAACTAAAAGACCATTTTATTTATTAGATATTTATACATGTATATTTAGGCACTGTACTGTGTATGAGTTTCACTGGATGTGCACTGTGCTCTGTCTGTGTTTTATGTTCTGTCTCTGGTTTTAAATATATATTGCCATGCTCAGTAGCACTCCTCTGTGACACTCATATGCTTATATATATATGTTGTGGTTATTTTGGGGGTTCAATAGGAGCTTGTTAGGTGTCCAGTATGTTTTACAATAAGAAAAACACCCTGGTATGATATAACAGGTTAACTGAACATATGTGACTACTAATAATAATACAGAACCACTCAGGCCTCTCAGGGCTGCACCCCTTCACTGTGCCCCCTCAACACCGTGCCCACACACCGGTGGGGTTTACCCCAAAGTGCTGAGGTGCCCCATGGCACCTTACCTCCCCGGTGTCCCAAGGAACTAACCACCCAAATGTGTGAGACAGTGCTGCCCCACTAGAACAGAAGTGTATAGTTTGTGCACGTGGTGAGGTGAGATACCTGCCGGGTGCTCCCACACCCTGGGCACGCCGATGCAGTAAGATGGGATCCACGGATCCAGTGATGTTGCTCGCACAGCCACCGCCTCTACGTTGCGTTTATTCCCGCGTGGACGGGCTACCATGCAGAGTGTCTCTTAGCTGTAGGTGGTGGTCTGGTCCCAGACCACTTGATGCCAGGATGCAGCTGCGTCCTGTCTTTGTCCCTCACACTGGTACTACAGGACAGTGTTCCTGTCTATGGGCCTGTCCCTGCTGCAACCACAAGATGAGGGGAGTCGGGGCCTGAGGGGGTCTCTCAATTCACTTGAATGTGCCCTAAACTACCTTATGGCACTAGAAGGTATCTTCTGCCTTTGCACCTCCTGGTAAATATGTGCCTCTATACCAGGGGAGCTCAATCTTTTTCCCCTGCGCCCCCCCTGCTGGCTGTCATGCTCTCTGCGCGCTCCCCTCCCTCCCTCCTCCTTACTGTGGTTCCTGGCATCTTGGCGTAATTATTTAATTTAAGTGCCTTCAGGGAAGGGTTTCATGGCCTCTGTAAACCCCGCACCCCCCCCCCCCCCCGTTTGCGCACTGCTGCTCTATACCATGTCTGTCATTGACTTTAATTTACTGCTGACTCTGGTACGATGACTCATCGATGACTCATGGCCATTGTGCTTTATATAAATATGTTTCAAAAAGATTGTTACAGGTCTCTCTTTCAAATTCTAAACTGTTTTGAAAGAAGCTTAGGGTCTTTTTGCTAAATAATAAATAGAAGTATATGACATTAGGTACCTGCTAAACAATGATCTCTTATATAGTGGTTGTACAAATACAAGGCAGTTGCACTCCATTACACACATGGAGTTGCAAGGGTTTGCAATGAAATAATGCACATAATGATGACTAAAAATTATCTTCTCCAAAAAGGAGGTGAAACTAAAATTGTTAATCATCCTTTATGGCGATAGGGATTTCAAAGTGAAAATCCAGAATGCATTTGCAATAGCTACATTTTCTAGCCGGTTCCTCTGAGTGGCACCTGTTTAATAATTATGGCACCCAGGAAAGAGATTATATTTAAATACAAGAATATAAAGAGCCCGTTTTTCTCTTTCAACTTGCCCTTTCAGTTCCTACTTTATGCATGATGCATGCTTTTGCTGCCGTGTACAGATAATTTACAGTAATTTTAAATGCACATTTCAATTCAAGTATTATACAGACTACACACCATTTTTCTTGCCCTTGTTTGCACCATTTATATATTTTTTAAGTCTTTCATGGGTTTTGTGGAGTTTTGTATGAAGGGTCACAAGCTGGCATAATAGCTTTCAGTTGATTTTGAGCATCAATTTTATGTTACATCTATATAAGAAGGTGCTTTGTATCAACTTCTTTCTGCTTACATTTGGAGAGTGGCTGTCAGGGCAAATTTAATACATTTCAAGACACAACTAAATTTATGTTTTTTTGCCATGTTTAAATGATGTCATCTAGACATACAGTGTGCTCCTTTGGCATTTCGATTTGTGCATAGCATTCTATTTCAAGCTATTTTTCAATCCATTTTTCAGGCACTTATGTTTTTAGTGATAATTAACATAGATAATGTCTGCTTTAAAAAAAAAAAAAAAGTTTGTGTGTGCCGAGCACGTGCATTTTAAGTGAAACTTCTTTGTCTTTTGTCATTGTTTTGTCATAGAAATTGTATTTGTGATGGTGATGTTTTTAATTAAAAATCAAAACACAATTTCAGTGCCAAAACGCAAAGAAGTTTGCACTTCTATATATAGATAGAGTAACTGTGATTTCTTGTGTGTGTGTGTGTGTCAGTGTGTGTCTGTCAGTCAGTCAGTGTGTGTGAGTGTCAATCAGTGTATGTATGTGTGTGTCAGTCAGTGTGTGTGTGAGTGTCAGTCAGTGTTTTTCCTCTCTCTCCCCCGACGTCACTGATGGCCTCTTCTGCCAGCAGTGACGTCACTTCCGTTATGGAATTTTGTTACAGGACAAGGGATTTTTCCTATCAAATCTCTGTACTGTAGGTGCCAGCAGCGAAGTTTCACTTTAAAAAAAAAGAAACTGATCACTGCTAAAGACAAATTATTGGTGTAGTGTGTATTTTGAGATATCTTTCCATTAGTATTGGTAGTATTCTGTTGGTTTTGTTACACTGCTCTTATTTATTGATTAATTCATTTATTTTCAAATTAGTTTCTGGCACTCAGTTGACTACGACTGTAATGGGACACAGTTTAATGCATCTCTGCACGCAATTTAATGCATGCAATTTAAAATCTCAGCTAAAGGGAAAAGACTGAACACTATTTTAAGAATTACGTCAACGAGAAAGCCATGTAAGATGAACAAAAAATATCTAAAATGCCAATCCTTTATCTTGTTTGTTATGGTATATCATTTATTAAGACATCCCAGTCATGTTGTGTAGAGATCTATACATTTTGTCTTTGAGTTTGAATCTGCATGGTTCGGCAAGTCCCTTATATCCACGGAATTATGTGGATCAGTCTCAAAAAGACAAATCCACTTTTTTTTTTTTACGATTCGTACGAATCCAAGCGAAGGGTTGCAAATGTGATCTTAAAGTTGCAAGTCGTTCACACTGTTGCATAAAGATATACAACATAACAAAAGTTATTTAGCAACATGTTGTACTAAAGTCTTATCTAAAAATATGTAATTACTAAGATAACCTGGCCATTGTGGTGCAACTTCAGTTAACAAAAACCTAGGAATTCTGTTGAGGTGCAGTGTACAGTATATTCTGTAGAAACTAGTGCATACTTTATCAGGGTTATTGTACTTATTACCCATTTGCTTTTAGTTGTTCTCCTTATTATTTTGTTTGTTTTGGTTTGTTTGCACAGCTCATATATGTTTCTTTTTGTCACATTTTTATAGGGTGGAGGCTGAAGGATTCATCATCTGTATTGCTGAGGGCTTTTCAGAAGACAAAGCAGACTGGGAAACAATCTTAGATATCATCAGTTTTGAGGTAGGAGCATATCTGTTTAATAACAGATATCACATTTTCTATTGCATTTAGAATGTTACAACTGTCATGGTAAATTGACTTATAACTGTGCTGTGTTGTTTTAGGAAGTTACAACTGTAAAAGAAAATTGCAATGTGTTGATTTTTAAACAATAATATTTGTTTTTAATAAGATATTATGAATGTTTGAATAATCCATGATATTCCCTACCCCCCTTGAGCCCTTTAATCTTATTGTTGTTAAAAGTCTCCAGAATATCTCAGTAGAATTACTCACTCACAGTGCACAGTATGGCATTTGGTTTCTGCATTTTCAATGTTGTCTCCGTATGGGATTTATTCAAGCTGGCATATGTTTTGGTTTTCTAAATGTGCTTTACTCTTAGATGTTTACCTGGAGACACATTTTAGAAATCCTTATTTTCCCTGTCTTAAGAATTTTAGAGAAAAGCACTCCAGGTTTTTGGCATAAATCAATCTGATGGGAATGTTATCATGAAGAAACAGATCTTAGAAAGACAAAACAGACAGTTTCAGTTATTTTTTCCTGCACTGTTCCTTCACATCTTGGATGAAACACTTGGTTCTGCATGACAAACAGAAATAGGCATTTGAGAATTCCTACAAATGCATAATAATTTGCATTGTTACATATTGTTAGACTACTGAGAGTACAATGACTAACCCTGTGGAATAGAACTTGTTGTACACATTGTCTAGGTACAACTTTTACCACTGCCAACTGCTTAAGCACTGTAATTGTTGTAGTTATGTGATTATCTTTCCTTTTTCAAACATTTTCACAAATGGGTTTTGCAAAATATATGTTTATTCTTATATTTTAGATTAGTATACCTTTTATATGTTAGGCAACCTTTTATTTATCCCTATAATTTCCTCTGAGATAGCAGTATATTTATGGAAGAAAACATAAGGCTGCCATACTAATGTTATTGAATTCTTGCTCTACTGTTTTATCAGAATTTAAATTCACTATGTAATTTTATACTGTATACTTACTGCATCTTAAAATTGTCTTGAAGTCTGTTGAGGTTCTTTTATCTAATGTATATACTTTCAAACATACTTGAGGTACAGAAGGTGAAGTGGAAGGTGAAAACAATACATGGATTCTAAAAATGTGTGCTTTTTTCTACATATATGATCGAGATGACTGTTTTTATTTTATAATTCTTTTTAATGGGCACACGCTCTTTGGATGTTCTTTCATTTTTTCGTTGGTCCTGTACTGTTGGTGCCTTCTTTTTCCTATCTATCTTTCTGTTTTTATTTTATTATACTGTACTTCTTAAGTAATTTCTAATATTGAACATTGGAGATAGAAATGTAGCTCTTGTTTTATAAGTACCGATCTGGTGTTATCACATAGAAAGTCCCATCGAAGTCAATGGGACTTTACATGTGATATCACTAGATTGGTGATATTGGAGCTTACAGAATAAGGGCTTTAGGTCCAGATACATAAAAGTGTGTCAAGCTTTTGCACACCTCAGTTCCTATTCTTATGACTGGAAGTACATTTGTGCTAAAGCTTACCCCATTTTGTGGATCTGAACCTTAGTGTTGGAACTAACCGCAGGTAAAAAAAAGAATAATACATATACTTACTATAAACCATAGAGTTGGTACAAAATAAGTAATAATACACAATGGTTTAAAATACATGTTCAAGACTTGATTTAAACAATGGAATAAATCTCTTCTGATTACAATAGTATTCTACTGTATTTCCTTAATCCCTTAGTACTGTGTGAAGGAACACACTGGGGGTTTAGATGTTCTTCTCTCTGCAGCAATCCTCATGAGACGAAGACAAAAAGCAACATACTATAGTAACATTTTACTATGTGAATAAAACATACAGCATAGGTGGGAAAGGACATTAACTCACACTTTCCCTGCTGTAAGCAAGCATTTCGGGATTTAGGGCACACTCCCACCCACTCCGGTCACGTTCTCGGCTGCAAACACGGTGAGCATGGCTTCCCTGGTCCTTCACTCCCGCTTTGGAATTGCAAAGTCCTGGGACAGATGTGGGGTTGACTGCAGGTAAGGTGGCCTCAGAGTGACAAATCCCAACTTGTTTCTCTTGTGTTTTTGCTTCCTCTGGGGTTTTATGCATGTGTCATGATCGTCTACACCTCCAGTGTGTTCTTCCATGGAGGAAATTGCTTTGTAAGAGTATTTTTATCTTGTAACTTGACCTGAATCATGGGTTAAATCACTTTATTACACTTATCTTGATCCAGTTTGCTCTTAATACCCTTTTTTGGTTGTATCTAATTTATTAACGGTTTTGAGACTGTGAGTATTGGCAGCACCTGTTTGGAGACTTATCTTATTCTACATCACGTTATTCACATATCACTTGTGACTGTGATTTTCACTTGTCATCACTTTTCACTATTGGGGATTAATAGAGTTATTGCTAGACCTATTTTAGCCAATATTGTGTTGTTTGGTTTGAGCTTTTACTGTTTTCTTTCTAATCGTCATTATCAGTTTATAGGGGGAAAAAAATGTATGCTATGAACCAGTAGTTATTTTTTATATAGATATATAAATATGAGCCTTGTATCTACATATTTATGTCACCCTGTATCTTTATATACTTAAAACTGCAGTTCCACCTACTCCTTTTATTTTATGTAATGCACCTGAACCATGGAGTTCATTCATAGTCGCTTGACGTCTCCCAAGGTTTATGATGGGCAGACTGGCTGTCCTGTGGATAAACTGGAAGATTCAAAATGGCCACGGGATCAAAGATCACTCTGGTAGGCAATAAAAAGCAGCAACGTCATCATAAGGTGACCTTGTGTTTTTCTATTAGTAAAATTCCAAAGTGTAGGGAAACCGTTTCAGGCGAGGAGAATCCAGCTTGTGCAGCCAACACAACATAAACAAACAATTTCTTCAAAGTACAGGTCTCCCCTATAACAGAGATACAATGTAGAGCTCTACTCATATGTTCATAATGTAAGTCTCCATTTAATGTGACAGGCAAGAACAGTGGAAAGATAATGTTTCATGTCCCATATGAACCTTTCATCAGGTGATTTCTATTGGTAAACCCACAGCCATGTTCTGTCTGTGATAATTGCAGTTTCTTTTTGTCAAAACAAGCAGAAAGAAACTGCCTATATCAAATGGCATTGTGGGGTCCCTGGACATTGGGGAACCGTGGAACAGCTTAGGGAGACTTCTGGGTACATGTAGAATAAAATAAACGTTGCCCCTTCCACCCAAAATAAATTGGGATTGCAGCTTTAATTGTTATGATTATGTGTTTGTGAACTCAGGTAATACTATATTTTTGTGACGTTACTTGAGAATATTTATCACCAAGCATTTAAAATTAATGATTTAAAAAAGAAAACTGAACTAATGACAATGCCAACATTGTATTATCATCCATTTGGCAGATTTTTCAATGTTGTCTGAACATAATGCAACATTGGTATTCTTTTCTACTCATTTCACAAATTAGATTGAAATTATTCCCAACATTTATTATTACAAGAAACATGACAATTATCTCCTTACTAAGCAAATGACTGTGTTTTGCGATGTGATGTCTGGAGGCTGCCAGTCTATAAGAAATACACTTTCAAACAATTGCTAACTTACATGATGACTGAGATTTCTTTTAAACACATCTATTTTGACCATTTGGGTCCTTTATAGTGTATGTATTTATATTTATTTCTGTGAGCATGAATAAGTAAACATGGTTTGATTTTTTTTTCTTCACATTATGGACTAAATGTATGATTACAAAGTATTTTCTATGCACAGCTCTAAGCTTTAGCACAGCCTGCTATTAAAGAGCTGAACCATTTTAGATATACAGTATAAATTTATTTCTGGAGAAATTTATTGTTTTGTGTGTATTTATTTTTTCCCTGCACTTTCCTTACTTTTAATCAAACAGGTATATTTTACTTTGAGTTTCTCTTATGATTTCAGTAAGTTTGATTTGCTGATATGGTTAGGATGTGTAATAAGCATATTATTATTCTGAATACGAATAATGACACTCTCCTGCAATAGTTCTGTAGCCCTGTGTAATTTTGGGGTTACATGTCTTTCTCCTCCTGTGCAATAATCCCTGTTAAAGGGCAGGTTGCCAGGAGTAATCATGGGGTTTATCCTCACCTCCTGTGCTGTGTAATATGCTGTGAAGGAAGTGACATCAGGCTCTGTGTCCACTAACAGTGACACAGGGGTGGTGCCTACTGAAGCTATATAATATGCAGCACTTCCTGAATTTAGTCTGTGTGCCTCACCATCTGAGTGAGGTGAGTCTATCCAGCAACCTGTTAGGGCTCTGGCAGTGTTTGTGGCCCTCCCTCTAGGGAGTGGTGTGGAAGACTATACCTCTTACTTCATTAGGGAATAATGGAAGAGCTAGACCTACTTTCAGTGCCATTGACTGGGAGTTATACAGAAATAACATTAGATGGCGCTCTAACACTCTATCGACCTCTTAAACAGTGAATGTGAACATATAAAGTGACAAATATTCCAAATAATGTGCCGTACAAAAAGGTGATAAATAAAACACTCAAACCCTTGGAGGACTGTTTCAAGGTCCAAAATAGAAGCATAAAGGAAAAACCAGGGGAGCGAAAATACCTAGGGGAAAATATATAAAACTACCATAGTGCAGTTAACATTAAACAAAACACAATAATGGTTGAACTCTCAATTTAGCCAATGAGACACACTAGATAGCATCAGTAAATGTCCATCAATGGATATCCAGATAGCAAAAAATGAGGAGCAAAAATAGGAGGTAGTGTAGATTCAGAAGAGAAACACAGAGCCCAAATACAATACCAAAAGCATTTATCCGACACTGGTAAAAATGAAGGCTTACAAGATTCCAAATTGGTTACAGCATGGGTGTAGGGGTAAAGGTGGTAACCGAGTCGCGTTCTCGGGATCCCGTCACACCGCCGCTGCGTCCACTGGTCTCCGTCCTGCACCTCTGCTCTGAGCCGATACGTCACTTCCGGTTCCTCCACCACTCGAAGTAGATGGCACAGGAACTCCAGGCAGATTCTCTCCCTCCAGATGATAAACTGAGGGTTACGCTCTACGCGTTTCGCCGTTCTTAATGATGGCTCCGTCAGGAGTAGCTTTAACCCATACAAGGATACTATATATACCCTCTAAACTACCATTGACCTTTCCTCCTATAGATCAATGTGTGATGACGTCTAAATTAAAGGGTAGACGGATATGTGAACCCCCCCCAACATAGAATCATCATAATACAAATTTTATACATTTCGTTAAAAATAAAACTTTATACATTTTAATTAAAATATAAATTTCACACCTGATCCTCCTTTACAACATAAGGAAAAGACCATTATTGATTGAAAAATATTAAAATTATAGATGTATTACGTAAATTAAATAATACAAATCTATATTAAACATTAATACATAAATCACCAAATATATCCCTTATCTCATCAATAAAATGTAAGGAAGATGACGATTGATGAATCTCAAAAATAAGAGAAAATACAGAGTTAGTGAAGAATTGAATTAAATTACAGCAACCATTTGCATAAACCATTAGGTAAATGCATCTTATCCGTATTTTTATTCAAACTTTTGCACTGACTATTTATACATTATATACAATCCCCTATATATCCCATCAAATAAAGGACTCTGTATAACAAGTAGCAAAAGTCTAAAGAAAAGCACTTAATTCAAAGCCTACATTTAGACCCAAAGGTACTGTACAAGGGATATCAACGTGAAAATCCAAAAACTTTCTCTCTTTTTCAGGGCAATACTTCTGTCCCCACCTCTCCAGTGTGGTAACATCTGTTCCAATACTGTAAACTTAAGGCCTTATGTATCTCCCTGATGTTTTTGAATAAAGTAATTTGATAAGAAATGTGTGGTAACCCTTCTTCTCACATTCCCAATATGTTCGAGTATGCGTGTTCTAACAGGCCTAGATGTTTGGCCTACATATTGTAGCCCACATGGGCAGTGGAGGAGATATACAACATAGTCTGACTTACAAGTTAGGAGTTGTTTAATTTGAAATCTTTGTCCAGAGATGTTTGAGACAAACCCAAATTTGTCATCAGACCTATGCTTGCATGCCGTGCATGTGGTGAAGCCAAAAAACCCTTTACTTTGGGATAACCATCTATTACCTTCCCTTATAATTTTGGGTAATGCACTTGGTGCTAATCTATTCTTGAGGACCTTCGCTCTTTTAAAGATTACTGTGGTTTTTTCGGGGACTATCTCTCCTAATACGGGATCGTTTTTGACAATGTGCCAATGCTTACGAATATTTTTGGAGATTCTTTCAGATTGTCTGTTGTAATTTGTCAGAAAAGAAAATTCAAAATTTTTTCTTCGATCCAACCTTCTTTTTGTTATTACTCAATAGATCTTTTATATCCAAACCCCCTGCTTTTTTTATAACATCTTTAATGATCTCATCATCATAATTTTTTTCTTTGAATCTGTCTAGTAAAAAGGCTGATTGTTTATGGAAACTACTGACATCTGAACAGTTCCTCCTAATCCGCCTTATTTGTCCATATGGGACATTTTGTAACCATTTGGGGTGATGGCAACTGGCAGGGGATATATAGTTGTTGATATCCACACCTTTAAAGAAGGCCTGTGTATTTTTAACCCATTCTCAATGAAAATCGTCAGGTCCAAAAAATTGACCCTTTCTTGACTATACTTACAAGTGAATTTTAAATTGAGTGGATTATCATTAAGATAATGGGTGAATCTCACCAGACTCTCTTCATCACCTTTCCAGATGAAGAATATGTCATCTATGAATCTTCGCCATAGGCACAAATTCACACCCAGCTCTGCAATGGACCATATATAGTCTTCCTCCCATGCTCCCATGAGAAGATTTCCATAGCTGGGTGCGAATTTTGTGCCCATGGCGGTGCCACATTTCTGCAAGTAATACATCCCTTCGAACATGAAGTAGTTATGTTCTAAAATGAACTTAATCCCATCAAGGATAAAATTGGCCTGTTCATGGGGCATTTCAGAGTCTTTTGCTAATGCTCTATCAACTGCCTCATGTCCGTCTCTGTGGCTGATACATGTATATAGTGAGGTGATGTCACAAGTTACCAGAAACCACCCTTCTTCCCACACTTGACTATCTAAGATACGTAAAATGTCCGTCGTATCTTTACGATAGGAGGGAAGTTTTGTTACATATCTCTGTAAATACGTGTCTATATACGCAGATAGATGGGTTGTCATGGAGTCAATGCTTTCAGTGCCCTTGACTGGGAGTGTAAGGTCAGGGACTTCCTTTGGGTTGGCAACCTGAGAATGAGTGGCTAGACGACCAGCCACTATGATGGGCGGCTGCCCATGTCTGCTGTTAATAAAGGATACCAAAGAAAGATATCGCTTCTGTCCTGTGTGTGGAGTCACTTGGGAAGAAGGTGCACATAGAGGTTCTCTTTCAGAGACTCCTCCCTGCTACACTGGGGGTCTGGAAGAGATGGAGGCGCTGTACCATGAGTGAATATAAATCAGCATTACCTAACAAGCCCGTCCTGATGCCATTCCCCTTAATAACATCAAGCGGGAGACTCAGGAGTCCTGTAAGCCTGCAGGTGCACCACACTATAGCCATGTGTAACCAGAGTAGTATTTCCCTAGGGGGCCCTATCTGTGATTGGGGGGGGGGGGGGGAAACCCGTTACAGTTCATAAACAAAATATGTACTGCATTGTGGAAAATGTAGTGTAAACTAAGAGAAACAATGCTTCAGACACATATGACCACTTTGTCTTAGTCTAAAGACAGGCTTATAGCTAGTCAGAAGATGTCTTTTATCTTCTTCATTTTATTGGCACTAATATCTAGCTCATTAATAATAATAGACTAGTGTTCATACAGTGTTTCATGCTTTGATTGTTAAATTTGACTGAACCTGTTTAATGGAGATTGGATCAGGAAGAATAGTCTGGGTACCTACTATACAGTACAAACCAATGAAACTAACAATTTATGGCCTTGTCTAGTCTCTATCAGTTTGTATCAAATTTAAATTACACTATAAATACATATTAACAGTGATGTGTTGCTATCTCTTCTAAAAATAATAATACTGTATTACTTACAAAATGTCATGTTCATAAATATAAAAATATAATTTAATTGAAGTCCTTTTTTGTATTATTATTGTTTGTGAAACACAAACAAATAGGATACCAGCACTCCTAATGGGGGAGGTGTGGTCGGTACATTAGGGGAGAAAATATATATAACAAACTCAGGTATCTCATACATCCAGATGGAGGCAGAGAGCTAGAAAGTGCTCATATTACATGCAGTCAAACTACCACATAACATAAAATGAAGTATACAGGTATACACAAATTGCAGGAAGTCTATTAGGTAAGAGCTAATGGTGTGGTTACTGTTATAACTAAATTTACCCCTGACAAATGCAATAAGAAAAAGTGGTAAAGTTTAAAAAACAACTTTATACGTAATAAAAAAAAAGGATAATAGAGAAACATAAAAGCAATGACAATGTTGATGGATGGAAAGTACTGTACATAAAGGGGAAAACGTTTAGTAGGTATGGTGACCATCTGCTGAGTATAGTAAGGTAACCGAAGTGTTTGAATTCTAACACAGCAAGGTATCTGCATTTACTGGTACACTGTACAATATGTCCCTGCAATCCAATGTTCTGAGTGCCAACTGGGATCAAACAGACACACTTTAGATTCAAGAGAGTGTCTCTTTCACAGGGGTAACATAAACTATTGTATATCTAAAATTATACTATTGGTATACATGGCAGTATACCTCTGAACAATTGATAGAATAATGCTACAATGTAGCATTACAGTGTTCTTACAATGTATAAAGCTATTAATTGAGCCATAGTGAGCAAGTCATATATGTGCTCAGTTACGTACACAGGCATGAACAGCCTTGTAATTATAGTGAGAGAGACAACGAGGCCAGTCAGTTGGAAGTTTCAGTATATAATTCCCTGACTAGCTAGTCCCTGGTTGCCCCAGATAATCAAGCTAATAAGAAAGGCAGTTATAACTAATTAACTCTTGTAAGAAATGCAGCAGGGTTAAACAGATAATTGCTTAAAGTACCTTGTATAAGTGGACCTTTATACCAAGAGTTTAAGGGTGCAAAGTGTGTACTGTGGGCACTTTGTTAGTATGGGTGTGGTACTTGAAGGGACATGGACAGGGGCCATTGTTGAGCCAGTGAGGCTGCACCACCCCTACTATTCCACAAGTCGAATTATCTTATCCCTGTAGTTGTGTCTGCTCAAGTACGTGGCGATACATATCCTTAATCCTCTCCATCCTCACCTTGAAAGCAATTGGCTCAGTCCCAATTCAATTCTTATAGTCTACTTTTTCTTACTTTTTCTACTTACTTCCAGGTCTTACATAGCCAGCTTGGATAATGCAAGGAGCAGGAAAGTCACTCGTTGCCAGTGACCACTGGCCAGTAGTACTAATGAGCAAAGTTTGTGGGACTGACATCTTAAGTGTGAGTCATGGACAACTCTGGGTCTGGGGACTCAGGGGAAGAGGAATGTATGCAACTATGTAGCACCTGTTTGTGCTCTCATCTCCCTCTCTAGTTGAGTAGAGCTACAGTAAGCACAGGTCTTCTCAGTCTCATGCCAGACTCAGCAACTCCTGGGCTGGGAGACCCCTATTCCGGACTTTAAAGGTGTTTCTTCAAAGCAGAAGTGGACTCCACAGTCACTATTTTACATCAGCCGCTGAATGCAGCATCCAGAAATTTCATTTCATGCTCCTCCGTTGGGTGAGAGAACATTAGTATCCTTTCTACTATGTTGAGAGGGAGAGACTTCTGGAATTGCACCACATTATTTTTTTTTTTAAATATCACAAATATTTTGAGAAACCAAATACATATGAATAAAGGGAGTGGCAGACATGGCTAGGTAAGTGATTCACATAAATAACACTCAGGACAAAAGTTTTTCACAGTGTAATAAATATTAATTATTCAGAAGGGAGAACAGAATAAAAAAATTCAAGTAGTATGTCCTTGAGTTCTCCCTACCACTTGTGCATTACTGACAGATTGAACAGTAACTGTAGTTTAGAACATACATAAACACAACAAGCCTGGTACTATGCCAATGCAAACCTAGATGTTACATAATTAATTGCTGGTGCTGAAAGCCGGCCTACAATCCCAGTTGCCAAATGCCAATTCCAGACTAGATGTTACTGTGTGCTACTGTATGGTATAGCATTGCAGTTTTAGTGCTGACATGTTTCGGTCCCCATTATATGGTTCAAGTAATCTAATAAAAAACACAACTAATCTCAGTCATGATACCATATTTGACCATTTTGGATTTGTAATGTCAATGAGATAAACATTAATGATGATTACTGATGATAATGTTTGTTGCATTAGTGATGGTAGTTGTAGTAGTTGAACACCCAAGCCCGTGATAGCAGTGACAGTGGCAAGAAATCAGTCAGTGGCCAATTATGCAGCCGCAAAGTTTACCTATGGCCTAGGACATAGTAGAATCAGCGTCGCTGAGGCGGGCTGAGCCACGCTGAACAGATGCACATAGCCACTGCATCTGTAATCAGCGAGGCTATAGTTTCTCCCTCCGCATGCGTGCTGATGCGTGCGGAGGCTGAGAAAATCGGAAGAGACAGGCAGGTTTAAAATGTTGCCGCTCGGGGAAGCGGAGGAGTGGTCACGTGACCGCTCCCATTCAATGGGAGCGGGGCACTAGCTCCACCTCCTGCTCCGCCTCCGCTCCGCCCCTGCCTCCGCCCCGCCTCCGCCTCCGCCACGCCCCCTGAGCGCGCTCACTGCCTCGCCTGCAAGGACAGGAAAAGCATCATTTTCAGCAAGCGAGGCAGAGCAGGAGCAGGCCTCAGCGAGCTTCAAGGCCACTATGTCCCACACCTAAGTGTAGTTTACATCAGCCAGTCAGCCTGACTACCACTCTCACCAGTTGTGTTTTATTTAATTATTGCTGATATTGAATTTAATTACTACTCAATAATATACTCATTCTGAGTCTGTCACTCATTGCTACTAAGACTAGTGGCAGTGCACAATGTATTGATACACAAGACATAACACTAAAAAGAGTGCTGACTTAGTGTTCACAGGCTATTAATTATTGTGAGCAAAATAAAAAGAGTATGGGGCCTATGCAGAGAGCAGCGAATTTTAAAATTGGCGAATTTATTAAAAAGTAGCTTTTTTGGAGAGTTTTATTCTCCATATGCAGAAAAGTGCGAATTCTGCTATGTTTAACATGGATGCGTGTGGCGAGTTTAAATTGGCGAGATGCGCGCTTCAGAAACGTGTAAAAACAAATTTGCGCCTTTTTTTTCCCTTTGCAATGGCCGCGAGCGGCAGCTTCTTGCCAATTTTTTCTGCCGAGGCAAAAAGGAGACAATCGCGCCATTTTATTGGCGCGAACAGCCGCTAGATGCCGTTCGCGCCTCTCTGCATTAGGATATTTTTAAAACTGGCGAGATTGAGGTTCTCGCCAGCCACGAGGCGAGTTTTACAAATAGAAAAGAAAAATTGGCGCGTTTTTCGGAACTCGCCATTTTCTGCTGCTTTCTGCGCGATTTTCTCCAAAAAATGGCGAATTTCGAAATAGCGCTGCTCTCTGCATAGGCCCCTATGTCCTTTGGCCTTCCGCCCCGCCGTGTGTTACTGAGAGATGGAACAGTAATTGTGGTTTAGAACATACAAATATTAAACAAGATAAGCAATTACACCCTGAATGTTATGTGGTGAAACTGCACAGTTTGGGTCCTCACTAGATGGTCGGTCAAAAAAAAATATATATAATCTCATTAATCATGATGATATAGTTGCACATTTTGCGAAAATTTTACTGGTGGTGATCGATGTTGTGGTGGTAGGGGGATGAGCACTAACAACAAGCCACTGGCAACAAGCACACAGTGACACTGACAGAGTCAGTGGAAACTGGCAGGCTAGTTAGTCTGAGACTGTCTGTGACAGCTGCAAAGCTTAGCTAATTTTAGTTTATCTCAGACAGTCTGCCTTTCTGACCAGTTGTTTTTCAATTATTTATGTTTTTACTAAATTACTCAACTCATTCAGAGTAAGTCACTCAATGCTACTAAGACAAGTGGCAGTGGAGTGGACAATGTATTTATTCACAAAGATATAATACTCAAGGAGCCTATTCGAAAGGAGCTCCGAAGTTGTAATTTACAAAACGACGGGGTTTGTTCAGAAGTAGCGGAGTGAAATGTGAGAAAAACCTTATTCTTATTGCAAACTGCAT
>WSYH01006829.1:0-35891 GCA_036426205.1 Ascaphus truei
CCTCCCTCCCTGATGTGCGCCCCCTCTCCTCCCTCCCTGATGTGCGCCCCCTCTCCTCCCTCCCTGATGTGCGCCCCCTCTCCTCCCTCCCTGATGTGCGCCCCCTCTCCTCCCTCCCTGATGTGCGCCCCCTCTCCTCCCTCCCTGATGTGCGCCCCCTCTCCTCCCTCCCTGATGTGCGCCCCCTCTCCTCCCTCCCTGATGTGCGCCCCCTCTCCTCCCTCCCTGATGTGCGCCCCCTCTCCTCCCTCCCTGATGTCTCCTCTCTGCCCCCTGCAGGTAAGACAGAGGAAGAATATCGCCACCAACTGGGCAGCTACGGGATCTCGGGGGAGCTGGCGGTGCGGCCGGTGGTCAGTCTGTCTGGAGGCCAGAAGAGCCGCGTGGCTTTTGCCCAGATGACCATGCCCTGGTGAGCCGCTGTGCCCGTTAGAGCACAAATTACCCCCAACACATGGGTTATGTATCCCAAAATCTGTGCTGGGCTAATGCATGGTCTGCTCCTGCCCTCTGATTGGCTGGGAGGGGGAAAGGTCTTCTCCTGCACTCTGATTGGCTGGGAGGGAGAGAGGTCTGCTCCTGCCTTCTGATTGGCTGGGAGGGGGAAAGGTCTTCTCCTGCCCTCTGATTGGCTGGGAGGGAGAGCAAGGTCTGCCCTCTGATTGGCTGGGAGGGGGAAAGGTCTTCTCCTGCCCTCTGATTGTCTCTCAATCTTTCAGTCCCAACTTTTACATCCTGGATGAACCGACCAATCACCTCGACATGGAGACCATTGAAGCTTTGGGGCGAGCGCTGAACAAATTCCGGGTAATGCTCCCACACCCCCCTCTGTTCCCACACCCCCCTCTGCTCCCACACCCCCCCCTCTGCTCCCACACACCCCCCTCTGCTCCCACACACCCCCCTCTGTTCCCACACCCCCCTCTGCTCCCACACCCCCCTCTGCTCCCACACACCCCCCTCTGCTCCCTCTACCAATTAATTTTTGTGGTCTGTCATTTCCCGCTCTAGTCTCTTCCATCCAAATGCCTGTGACTATTAACCACAGGGCGTTTCCTCACACCCCCCTGCCCCGTCTCTTCCCTGCCCCCCCTTTTACTTCTGCCTTCCCCCTGACTCCCTTCTCCTCCCCCCTCCTGGCTTCTCCCTTACTCCCCCTCCCGACTTCTGCCTGACACCCCCCTCCCTTGCAGGGCGGGGTGATCCTGGTGTCTCACGACGAGCGCTTTATCCGCCTGGTGTGCCAGGAGATGTGGGTGTGCGAGAACGGCGGGGTGACGCGGATCGAGGGCGGATTCGACGAGTACCGGGATATCCTGCACGAGCAGTTCCGCAGAGAGGGCTTCCTATAAAGGGGCGGCACCGCGGGAGCCTGGCGCCGCCCCCGCCCGCCTCCCCCTGCTTTGTGTCCTGCGCATACTGTCAGATGTGAGGGGAGCGAGAGGTGAGCCCGAGAGGCCCTGACCCCAGGAGAGGGGGTACCCCCGTGATGGTCTGCGGAGGTCTCGGATACCCCGCGGGCAAAGAAATGACTGAGTAATCGCGTGTGAAACACGAGAGGAAATATATTTATAATCCAAACGGAGCAGAGTTGTATGTGTTTATATAACGTGATTGTGTGATACCCGGCATCAGTCAGCCCCGCGGCATTAACTAATCACAGACTTATCGGGGGTCTCCGGGGGAGCTCCTATTTTTAATGATACTGTCCGTTTTATATTTAACCCCTAGTTGCTGGTTTTGTGTGTACGAACATCACAAGCGGCGCATCCCCATGCAACTCACGGCTTGTAATCTCCGGCAGCAGGGGGGTTAAATGTCCGCTTTCCTCTGCTCCAGCCACCCTGTGCATTAAAGTAACCGCCCCCCTCCCAGGAGCGTATGGAGTTTAACTCGTATACTGTCACCATCTTGCACCTGGAGCAGGCCTGCTCTTTAAAATAAATACGTTTAAAAAAAACAACAACAATTTTCGTGCAAAAAGCTGGATTTTTGGGGTTTTGACGCCATTTTAACCTCCCCGGGCAACTAATATGGCAAATGTTTAATCTCGTGAATTTAAAAATAAGAAACGCGTTGGGGGAAGAGATCTGTTACAAAAATAAAATGGTGACCGGCGCGCAGTGCTGCTGTACGGGGAGATGGTGCCACTGACATTGTATGTTAAAGGTTAGGAACCTCCCACTGCGACGTGGCCTCGCCCCTCCCCCTTGGGTCCCTGGTACTTCCGTGCAGGCTGTGGCAGTGCTACCCGCTTCTAATGTGTAACCTCTGACCTTTATAGTGGAGTCCCATATGAGACGCGTGCGCGTTCCTGGCTGTCAGTGGAAGGCTAAGATCTGTTATGGCTCATTTGCATTACCCAGAACCCCTTGCTGCTGCAGTGGAAGCACTGTAGGCCAAGAGATAATGGGGAAAGGCAGCGTTGCAAACCTGTTTGAGACACGTGCATGTGCTCACGTGTGGCGTTCTTATTTGCGGTTAGGCAGAACATACTGCCCAGTTCCAATCAGAATACCTCTTACCCCTGGCACTCCGGCCGTCTTAACGGGGTGACCTACTCCTGAGGCAGCCAGATTGCCTATGCTTTGGTCCGCCTGCTCCCATTGCTCGGGGCGCACAGCTATCTCTCACTCCCCCTCCCAATGTTAAGTTATTGGACGCGTCGGGCGATGTCAAACTAAGAAAAGTTGTGTAAATAAAAAGTGGAATCCCTTTGTGTGGTGTGACAGACTCGCACAATCCTTATACAGGAGCCGTGGGGGGGGGGGGGTTAGTAGGAAAAATGAATTTATTAAAACCACGCATTCACACATTAGACACTTTATAATTTATTTTAAGAGCAGAAGTTTTCCTGACAATTACAAATGTCTCGTGAATTTTGTGAGTGTAACAGCACAAAGTCATGGGGTGTTTTATTGTAAGGGCAGACATCTTGTTCTCACCCCAGGGCCGCTGCCGCTGACTTTGTATCAGTAGAAATGACAAGGTATTCTGCAGAAATGTGGTGTTCTGACGCACGCCGGGGAGACAACGCGGGGAGAACGTGATGGTCCAGTGGGACAGTGCGCTCAGTGTTCCCGTGGCATAGTGCGGGGGCGGCCAACTCCAGGCCTCAAGGGCCGCCGCCGCCAGGTCAGGTTTTAAGGATATCCCTGCTTCAGCACAGGTGGCTCAGTCGAAGATGTGTAGCAGAGGGTGATGATGGAGGGAGTGAGGTTTGTGGCTCTTACATGGTCATGTTCTAGATCCTATGGAATGAACCGGCTGGGTCCCTCACCGTGCTCCCTGAGCGGGGGTGGAATATAAATCAGCAGAGGACTCGTCGCTGGGTCACTCATGGAGTGTCACTGCTCGGAAGGCTGTCCTACTCCCTAGGCCTGAGCTCACTCGGGATAGAGTTACTGCTCTCGAGTCCATATCCCCCAAATCGCACTCATTTGTGTCTCGTGCGTTTTGGAAATATGGGGTGCCCTGTTATTACATCTTCCTATCAGCTGCCTGCACCCCTCCCTCCTTTGATGCCCGCACCTTTCTCTCCTCTCTCTGTTGCCCGCACCCCTCCGTCCTTTGCTACCCGCACCCCTCCCCCTTTGATGCCCGCACCTTTCCTCTCTCTGGTGTCCGCACTTCTCACTCCTCTGCTACCCACACCCTTCTCTCCTCTGGTTCCCGCACTTCCTCCACATCTCCTCTCACTCGTCTGCTACCTGCACTCCCCCCTCCTTCCACTGCTGCCTGTTCCCCTCTTGCCCCCCTCTTCTGCAGGAGAGGGAGTACCCCCTTTGTGTAGAATCTCTCCAGCTTGGGCTCAGTGTCTTCCCAAAACTTGGGATCAAACCTGACGGGAACGACGGCCGTCTCCTTCTTTGTGTACACCACGAAGTCTGCCACCCGCTGCCCTGTGGCTGCTAGCTGGCATTGCACCTGGGTATAGTATGCGTGGTCTGTCCGCAGGGTGTAGGACTCCCCGTCCAGCCTCAGACAGAAGTATCGGTCAGCGCAGGCCTCTCGTACTGTGTTCTCTCTGTGTTTATACGGACACTTCACCTCCAGGATGCCCAGCGTCTTCCCCGTGCGCCCGTCTTTCACTATCCCGTCTGGGCTCGCCGCCAGCCAGTTCTTCCCGGGGTGGATGAACAGGCCGCAATCGTCCACCTTCACCGGCCCGCCTGCCCGCTCGGATGCCAGCCGCTCGTACGCCCGCACTGCCGCTCTCTCGTTCTTCACGCCCCATGTCATGGCGGCCGTCTGCACCCTGGCCCCCGTGCCCAGCACGGCCTTCAGATAGGATTTGGGGACCTCCTCACTCTGCTGGTTGGCGAATCTGCTGTGCGAGATCTGATGTGCCAGGGAGGCCGTGATGCGGTTCTGGCGCCATTCATGCCAGGTTGAGTTTTCACTCTGCCCTACCGTCTCCCTCTCTATGTTGGCTATATCTTCCAAGGACAGCTTCCTGGCGATGGGGCGTGCAGGGCTCTTCCCAGCTGGGCGAGGGCTGGAGGGGTCATCCCCTGCTCGCTGTGAGCTTTTCTGGAGCTGTTGCTTGACCGCAGGTCTCCTTGCACAGGCGCTGCCCGGAGAATTGGCCGAGCTGTCTCTCTTTGGTGCCGTAGGCTCGGTGCCTGATACCTTTGGGATTGGTTGTGGGGTACTCGCGGTGTGAAGTGGGGTTCCTGTTGCCCTGCGTCCCCCCTTCTCTGTCACTGGACGTGCTGCCCTCGTGGTTGTCGTCACTTGGGGAGGAGGTCCAGCGGGGGCTGTGCAAGCGGCGGGAGAAGAGTTTCTGCTTAACACAAGGTTGGTTTTCGGACTGCACACCCCTTTCTCTGGATGGGCGGGGGTCCCTTCGGAAGGAGATGATTTCTGGGGTCGTCCCATATTGAATAATCAGGGGTCAGAGTTCAAACTGAGGGAACAGAGAAGGAAATTAATTCTGAGTCGCCAAACACCCCCCCCCCCCGATCACCAACACCCGAGACGTATACATCGGATACATACATGCATGAAATGTACACGCATGCAACTCATCAGATAGAGATCCATCCACCGTTAAGATTGTAAGCTCGCCTCCCCCCCCCCCGAACATGCCGCGTTCCTTCACCGTGCAGCCTGAGCGAGGGTGGAGTATAAATCAACAGAAATACAGTCGCCCTCATGTGCAGTGAGTGTCACTGATTGCAAGGCTGTCCCATCCCTTAGGACTGAGCCCCGCTCAGGATGGAGTTACTGCTCTCTGGAGTCCAAATCCCCCAAATCTCACTCATTTGTGTCCTGGAAATACTGTGTTCCCGACGTTACTACGCCTGCCTACCGGTAGCGATAGGACAGGAAGCTTTCGGTAGGTTCCTGGGTAGAAAGGAGTTGGGATGTGTGACCTGACGTTTTGGGGTTCAGTATCTCAGAAAACACGGATGTTGAGGGCTACACATGGACTAGGTGACGTGTTATGTACCCATTAACAGCACTGAGTATTGGGGGGGTCCTGTAATGGGGGACCAGGACTATCACACCAGGGATCATTTAGAGTTTATAAAATTACTTTATTGGAAAAATAAATATCCACAACTCTTCACAGGTACCCCACGCGCACACGTACAGCTGGAGAACTGGGGTTCTCCATTTTGGCTTTATTTTTGTTAAATAAATCATGACACGGTGTAATATGTTCAGCGAACCAGCTCCGTGACACGTTTGCCCCGCCTCCAAACGCCGCAACCGGACTCCTGCAGACTGAACACAGATCGCTAGGCAGCAGGAGCACGCAGGGGGAGGTGCTATCGGACGCAAGCGTCTGTAGCATCTACCCTGAACTCGGCCTAACAAACCTGGAATGCAGCGCTCAGAGGTGATGCTGCACGGTGGGGAGATCTCCCGTGAGAACGCACCTAACACTCAGCGCTGCATGTGACTCAGTATCGGAGTAACACTCAGCAGTGCATGTGACCCAGTATCAGAGTAACACTCAGCACTGCATGTGACCCAGTATCAGAGTAACACTCAGCACTGCATGTGACCCAGTATCAGAGTAACACTCAGCACTGCATGGGACCCAGTATCAGAGTAACACTCAGCGCTGCATGGGACCCAGTATCAGAGTAACACTCAGCCCTGCATGTGACTCAGTATCACAGTAACTCAGCCCTGCATGTGACTCAGTATCGGAGTAACACTCAGCACTGCATGTGACCCAGTATCAGAGTAACACTCAGCCCTGCATGTGACCCAGTATCAGAGTAGCACTCAGCCCTGCATGTGACTCAGTATCAGAGTAACTCAGCACTGCATGTGACTCAGCATCAGAGTAACTCAGCACTGCATGTGACCCAGTATCAGAGTAACACTCAGCCCTGCATGTGACCCAGTATCAGAGTAACACTCAGCACTGCATGTGACTCAGTATCAGAGTAACACTCAGCCCTGCATGTGACTCAGTATCGGAGTAACACTCAGCAGTGCATGTGACCCAGTATCAGAGTACCACTCAGCCCTGCATGTGACTCAGTATCAGAGTAACACTCAGCCCTGCATGTGACCCAGTATCAGAGTAACACTCTGCCCTGCATGTGACTCAGTATCAGAGTAACACTCAGCCCTGCATGTGACTCAGTATAAGAGTAACTCACCACTGCATGTGACCCAGTATCAGAGTAACACTCAGCCCTGCATGGGACCCAGTATCAGAGTAACACTCAGCCCTGCATGTGACTCAGTATCGGAGTAACACTCAGCAGTGCATGTGACCCAGTATCAGAGTAACACTCAGCCCTGCATGTGACTCAGTATCAGAGTAACACTCAGCGCTGCATGGGACCCAGTATCAGAGTAACACTCAGCACTGCATGGGACCCAGTATCAGAGTAACACTCAGCGCCTCATGGGACCCAGTATCAGAACCACTCAGCGCAACATGTGACTCAGTATCAGAGTAACACTCAGCGCTGCATGTGACTCAGTATCAGAGTAACACTCAGCCCTGCATGTGACTCAGTATCGGAGTAACACTCAGCAGTGCATGTGACCCAGTATCAGAGTAACACTCAGCCCTGCATGTGACTCAGTATCAGAGTAACACTCAGCCCTGCATGTGACTCAGTATCGGAGTAACACTCAGCAGAGCATGTGAGCCAGTATCAGAGTAACACTCAGCACTGCATGGGACCCAGTATCAGAGTAACACTCAGCCCTGCATGTGACTCAGTATCAGAGTAACTCAGCACTGCATGTGACCTAGTATCAGAGTAACACTCAGCACTGCATGTGACTCAGCATCAGAGTTACTCAGCACGCATGGGACCCAGTATCAGAGTAACACTCAGCCCTGCATGGGACTCAGTATCAGAGTAACACTCAGCCCTGCATGTGACTCAGTATCAGAGTAACACTCAGCCCTGCATGTGACTCAGTATCAGAGTAACACTCAGCAGTGCATGTGACCCAGTATCAGAGTAACACTCAGCAGTGCATGTGACCCAGTATCAGTAACACTCAGCCCTGCATGTGACTCAGTATCAGAGTAACACTCAGCCCTGCATGGGACCCAGTATCAGAGTAACACTCAGCGCTGCATGGGACCCAGTATCAGAGTAACACTGAGCGCTGCATGTGACCCAGTATCAGAGTAACACTCAGCCCTGCATGGGACCCAGTATCAGAGTAACACTCAGCACTGCATGGGACCCAGTATCAGAGTAACACTCAGCGCTGCATGGGACCCAGTATCAGAGTAACACTGAGCGCTGCATGTGACCCAGTATCAGAGTAACACTCAGCACTGCATGGGACCCAGTATCAGAGTAACACTCAGCGCCTCATGGGACCCAGTATCAGAACCACTCAGCGCAACATGTGACCCAGTATCAGAGTAACACTCAGCCCTGCATGTGACTCAGTATCAGAGTAACACTCAGCAGTGCATGTGACCCAGTATCAGAGTAACACTCAGCCATCATGTGACTCAGTATCAGAGTAACACTCAGCCCTGCATGTGACTCAGTATCAGAGTAACACTCAGCCCTGCATGTGGCCCAGTATCAGAGTAACACTCAGCCCTGCATGTGACTCAGTATCAGAGTAACACTCAGCCCTGCATGTGACTCAGTATCAGTGTATAAATAGCAGATATGTCCAGACATGTTAGAGGGACACTAGATACAGAGATATATATACACATACACATACATATATCCACGTTTCAAGGGTCCCTAACACTAATATAGATTCTTAATAACCTGTGCATTGCCAGGAAGAATGATTTATAATAAATCTGTCAATATTAGTTGCAAAGTTCTAAGTCTGATTGAAGCTTTTATTAACCTGTACATTACCAGGAAAAGCACTCTGTATTAGATTTGTCACAATCACACTGCATGCAGGCAGGTTCCCCTGAGAGTGGGAGATACCATGGAGTGAGCTTTTAACCATTTAAATGTGGGAGGGAGTGAGCTTCAATTAGGTAGGAGGTTGCCACCCTCCAATCAGCTAAGACTAGCTGAACAAGAATTATAAAACATACAGAACACCTACAAGCTCATATTGAACCCCCAAAATACCCACAACATATATATAAGCATATAAGTTTCACAGAGGAGTGCTACTGAGCATGGCAATATATATATATTTAAAACCAAAGACATAACATAAAACACAGACAAAGCTCAGTGCACATCCAGAAAAACTTATATACAGTAAAGTGCCTAAATATACATGTATAAATAACTAATAAATAAAACATATATACATATATACATGTCATGGAACAGAAATACCCCTGTCTGCCTTTTCTGTCTCAGCCCCCCTTCCCTTGGCAGCCCCCCCAGCTAGCTGCACTAGGATGTCACTTCCCTTGCAGTCCCCCTGCTAGCTGCACTAGGATGTCACTTTCCTTGCAGTTCTCTCTCAGTGCAGATTTAATGGATACATTATGTATCTCTTTTTCCTTCCAGTCTGTCATACCCCTGGTTCCTCTGGCAACCTCTCCAGTCCTCCTAGTTTTGGGCTTTCCCATTTTCCCCCCTGTCTTTTGCTGACAGTTAGTGCAGTCTCACTGAACCTTTAGTGTGACCCTTGCCCCCCACTTCCTTTTCCACCATTACCTCTGGATGAGTGAGCAGTGCTGTATACTCCTGTATGGTAGGATTATCTTCTCACCTGCCCTTAACTACCAAGGCACCCACAGAGAGACACTATTCATACATAACATCTCTTCACAAGTGACTGTATTTTATGCTACTTTCCCCAAATAAAGTAAGAAAAGAAACTGAGCTTGTTGTGCTTGGAAAAGAGGGCAGAGTTGGCACTATCTGGGCTAAATCATCTTACACATGACCCCTGGCTTCCAGAATAACACACACACACACACACACACACACACACACACACACACACACACACACACACACACACATACACACACACACCTCTCTCGCTCTCTGTGTGTCTCTCTCTCGGTATCTCTCCGTCTGTGTGTGTGTCTCTCGCTCTCTGTGTGTCTCTCTCTCGGTATCTCTCCGTCTGTGCCCCGCTTCCCTGGGCTGGAGAAGCAGTGACCCCGCTTCCCTGGGCTGGAGAAGCAGCGACCCCGCTTCCCTGGGCTGGAGAAGCAGTGACCCCGCTTCCCTGGGCTGGAGAAGCGGTGACCCCGCTTCCCTGGGCTGGAGAAGCAGTGACCCCGCTTCCCTGGGCTGGAGAAGCGGTGACCCCGCTTCCCCGGGCTGGAGAAGTCATCAGCTAATAATCAATGGGACTGAAATCTTCTCCAGTGTGGGGAAGGGACTCACAGCTTCCTACATAGAGGTCCCCGTGTCCAGTCTCTGATCATTAGCTGAGGAAACTCACTGGTCAGTTTGGCGGTTACATTTGCCCAAATAATACATTCGTAGATTGTATAAAATATTTTATTATCCCAACTTCCCCCCGAAATACAAACAGATACCCCCAGAGATCACTGCCCATAATGCAGACTAAGCAGCCGATCGGGGCATTATATTCTACAAAGTATCACACATTACAATTATAATACAAGATTGGGGGGAGGGATTCAGAGGCAGAACGTGGGCATAAGGCTGCGCTCAGCGTGCCAGCGGTGAGCGACGTCCGCGCGCTTACGTGCACGATCGGGACTCTATAATGTTAGACAATGAGGTATAGCAAGTTAAATGCTTCTCCTGGCGGCCATGTTGCGCCTTGACGCTGCGACATTTTGCCAAGACAAGTGAATTTGTCTTGCAGGCTGCAGTCGCGTGAGCTGGTTCAGCCAGAGAGGGCGTACCAGCTCCGTGACGCGTTCGCCATGCCCCCGCCCCCTCCCTAATCTCCTGCAGCCCAGTACAAGGGCGGGCGCGCACAACCTACGTCGCGACGCCGGCACCCTGAGCGCAGCCTAAGGCTGCGATCCCAGTGCGTTCTACAGCACACGCCTCGGCGTGCGCTGTGCGCACAAGCACCGCCCCCCAATCTATCCGGGCCCAGTACATGCGTCGGCGCGCATTTAGCAGCCGCGCTGTACTGCAAGTTTTCACACATACAATTTTTTTGTATGTGGAACTTGCGACGGAGGCGTGGCCACGCACCTGTCAGCGTTTCAGCCGCGTGAGGTCATGGCTACACCCCGGCATGCCCCCTCCCGTCGCAAACTCTCCCTCTCTCCCAGGACCGTGATCTGCGGTGAAGCGCTGTGCACCCACCCCACCACCCCGCCGGGCGCGCATGCTACAGAACGCACTGTGACCGCAGCCTAAGGCTAAGGTCCCAGTATCTCCGCTGCACGCGCGCCCGCGAGTCTGGCGGCGCGTGCAGCCGATTCCCCGGTCTGCAGTGAGCTGTAGGAAGAAAGACCGGGGGGGGCGTGACGGGGGCGCGGCCATGACGTCACCTGGAAGGTTCGCCCTCATTGGCTGAACCGCGGTCAGCGCCAGTGGGGACTCAGCCTAAGACTGGCGGAGAATTGTAATGTTCTGAGGAACAGGAGGAGAAAACCTACAGAATGTGACAGGGCCGGGAAAGGGGTTTGAGGAGGAGAGAAGCAAAGACCTTTCTAGGACAGAGGTGATTCCAACTGCAGTGTTTTAAACTGATTAAAAAGGGAGAACATTGGTGACATGAACACCGTACCTGTGTGCCTGTATACCTGTGTGCCAGTATACCTGTGTGCCTGTATACCTGTATACCTGTGTGCCAGTATACCAGTGTGCCAGTATACCAGTGTGCCTGTATACCAGTGTGCCTGTATACCAGTGTGCCTGTATACCTGTGTGCCTGTATACCTGTGTGCCTGTATACCTGTGTGCCTGTATACCTGTATACCTGTGTGCCTGTAATACCTGTGTGCCAGTATCCCTGTTTGCCTTATACCAGTTTGTGCCTGTATACAGTGTTGCCTGTAACCTGTGTTCCGTATAACCTGTGTGCCTGTATACCTTTGATACCTGTGTGCAGTATCCAGGGTGCCAGTATAACCAGTGTGGCCTGTTACCTGTGTGCCTTGTATACCTGTGTGCCTGTAATACCATGTGCCTGTATACAGTGTGCCTGTATTACCAGTTGTGCCTGTATACCTGTGTGCCAGTATACCAGTGTGCCTGTATACCATTGTGCCTGTATACCTGTGTGCCTGTATACCTGTATACCTGTGTGCCATTAATACCAGTGTGGCCAGTTATACCAGTGTGCTGTATAACCAGTGTGCCTGTCTCCCCGTGGCCCGTATACCAGTGTGCCTGTATACCTGTGTTGCCTGTATACCTGTGTGCCTGTATCCTGTGTGCTGTATACTGTATACCTGTGGTGCCGTGACCAGTGTGCCTGTATACCAGTGTGCCTGTATACCAGTGTCCTGTATACCTGGTGTGCCTGTGTGCCTGATATACCAGTGTGCCTTTATACCAGTGTGGCCTGTATACCAGTGGTGCCGTAGACCAGTGTGCCTGTATACCTGTGTGCCCCTGTATACCTGTGTGCCTGTATACCAGTGTGCCTGTATACCATTATACCTGTTCTGTTATACCTTTGTGCCGTGTATATCTGTTTTCCTGGATATCGTGTGCCTGTAAACCTGTGTCACTTCTGTGTATTCAAGCAGGACGCAAATCCATTCCTCAAGGGCCACCAACAGGTCGATTTTCCCAGATATCCCCTGCTTCAGCACAGGTGGCTCAATCAACGACTGAGCACCACCTTTATTGGAGGAGGGGAGCAGGAATAGGAAGAGGTGGCGGGAGGGGGTGGTTTTTTTTTACCAAACACAATAAAGACAGACACATGGTAACTATTTCACCACTTTTTGTTTAAATATCCCCACCCCTTGTTGTCATTGCAATTCTTGCCTACGAACCTCATTAGAGTTGGTTTTAGCTAGTGTGCCCAGCGTGCAGATGGGAGTGCAATGAAGTGCGCTGGGAGCATTGGATGGAGGCAGTTGGCTGCTGTCTGCCCTCAACATTACAGACCCCCACCCCTCTCCTGAATGTGCAGCACAGATCTCCATGTAGCATCTGTCCAGTTTGGGTATATCTCCTTCCCAAAAGTTGAAGTCGAACCAGACTGGGAGAAGGGCGGTCTCCTTGTGTGCGTGTGCACCAGCAGCTCCGCGTACACCGCGTCGGGTGACGGCCATTTGGCACTGTATCATCGGTGGTAGTAGGCAATGGTCCCACCCTCAGGAGATAGGATTCACCGCTCCTCCTCAGGCGAACGAGCTGGTTGCTTGCAGGCCTGGCGCAGTGTGCTAATCCCGGGTGCTTGTGCAGAACCCTTTCACCAGCAGGGGCCACTGTCCTTGGTGGCGGTCTGTCTGTCACAGCCTGCCGAGGCTCACAGCCAGTGTTTGTCAGGGTGGTGAGCGGTCCCAGTCTCCCACGTTCACCCTCTGATTGTCCTGGGCTAACTTCACTGCCTGTAACTTGTGTATGGCCTCCTCCTCCATGCTCATGGTCCAGGGCCTGGGCTGTCCCCACTCTCCTGCCTTCCCGAGTTCAGCTCGGCTGTTGAGCTGTGGGAGGGACGCCGCCCTGGTTTGGTTGCCGAATTTTTTAACCCGCTATAAATGATGTTGTGGCATCGCGGACAGCCGTGATTCGGTTCTGCAGCGCTACTCCAGTTAGGGGACCTTCAGAGGCCTACGGTGGGATTGGGGGGAGGGGGCTTTCTTGCGGTTGAAGGGGGTAACTATGCTCCAGGATTGCTGGGTATTCCCAGTTCTCCACTCGTGTACGGTTCTGTCCTCTTTGCCTGCTCAATCTCTCCTGTGCGTGTCACACCACCCGGGGCAATTAGCTGCTTTGTGTGCAGGCGTTATGGGTAGGTATGGCCTCTTCTGGTTTTCTTATTCCTAGGTGTGGGTTGGTACCCTTGGGGATTGGAGAGTTTTTCGATGGGAGGTTTGGCCCTTGGGAGGTGGGGTAGGTTTTTCCCTGAGAGTGTGGGGTAGGTTTGCCTTGGGGAGTGTGGTAGGTTTTCGCGGGGGGCCTAGGTGTTGGGGTGTGCCCTTGGGGTGGGTATTAGATGTTACCATCCCTGGGTGGTGGGATAGGTCCGCCCCCTGGGATGGTGGGACAATGTTTGGCCATTGGTTGGCAGGAAGTATGGGGCCGTGGAGGTGGGGGTTGGAGGGGTGTTGGATGTTCAGTGTAGGGGCAAAGTGGTGGTGTGTGTGCGCAGGTAAGAAAAATTTCTGTTGCGGGGGGGGGGCAGATAGGCTGCCCTGTTTGCCGGGCAGATTAGGCTCCCTGTTTGCTGATTGGATGGTGTGCTTGCTGTCACATTAAGGATAGGTGGGATGTATCCATATGGGGAAGGTTAAGATGGGTGCTGGATGGGGAAGATTCCCCTGGGTGGGTGGGGCAATATCGGGGTTGATGGAGGTGTGTGGGGGTTGGGATGGAGGTGTATTGTGGTGTTCCATGCTAGTGCTAGTTGGGGTTGATGATGTAGTTGTGGGTTTGCTAGGTGGTTGTGGGGCCAGGCTTGTCGTGGGATTGGTGGCATGGTGGTAGTTTTGGTGGCTTTCCTGGTGCGGTAGTGTGTGTTGTTTGGTGGTGGGGCTTTGTTGGGGGTTGTTGGTGGGGTATTTGTGGGGTTACCGAGCAGAGTAGTTTTGGGGTTGCTAGAAGGGGTATTTTTGCGGATTGCTAGGCGGGGTCTTTTTGGGTTGCTGAGCGGGGTATTGTTTTGGGGGTCTGCTAGGCCTCGGGGTTTTTTGGTGGTGCTGGGAGGGGTAGTTGGTGGGGTGCTGGGAGGGGTAAGTTGTTGGGGTTGCTGGCTGAGGGGTAGTTGTGGTGTGTGGGTGTGTAGTGGGCGGTGCGGGGTGGAGGTTTTGGTCGGGGTTAGTTGGGAGGTGTTGAATGTGGGGGTTGCTAGGGTCGGGTCTGGTGTGTGGGGTTTGCTGGAGGGGTATTGGTGGGTGCTGGGGGCCAGGAATAGAGAGGCAGAGCCATCTGGACAGCAAGTCGGGGCGTGCCGGGTAAGGGGGAGCAGGGGGGGCAGATTTTTTGCTTTTCCCTCTTTCATTCACTGGCGTCAGAGGTCCAAACTGAGGGAAAGAAGAAGGTGGTGAATGAGAACAGTGAATCACTGATACATCGGCCATTTTACTCTATCCGGGATGGGAAGACTTGTGAGGGTAAGAAATAAAGTACACTTCATCATTTACCCTTGTGTTCCCCCCCATATTCCCTTTTCACGTATGGCCACACTTCAACACGTGACCTGTATATGGGACAATGGTTAATACAGTTACGCTCTCTAGCTGATCTCAATCTTCACCTTGCAAGATTGCCTCAAAGAATAACATCTCCCCCTCAATCCGTCCCAATATACCATCTGTTACGAACGGCCCACCGTCTCTGTGACATATATGCAACCAGGGTTTAATACACACGGCCATTAGCCAACACACCTTGTCTTCTTGCGCAAAGAACTTTCAATGAGTTACTATTTACCTGTACACGGTTACAATATATCTTGTCCCGCTTCTCCACACACCGAAGAATAATTTAAAATTACGCCAAGTCCTTCGGTTCCTGTTTAATTTGAAAGCTATGCACTTAACATAGAACTGTTGTAGCCAAAATGGTGTCCAAAATGCATATACCGCTACAAATCGTTAGCAAACATTCAATCAGAATCCAAGTATTACTTAATAAGAGTTTAGCTTCAATATTCAAAAATACAGTGCATAGGTTACAGAAAAAGGTTGTTACAGAAGAACTACGTTTATTAAATGCAGTACCGTTTCTTAAAGCAGAATTCTCTATACATTATACCACATTGTGCAACGGCTCCCTTTGTGTACTGCTGCCGCTTGCCCAGGCTCTTCGCGAGACGCAAGTCTCTAGGATTATTTATAGAAAAGGAGGACAACACATGTCATAATCACACAAGAGGGCACTCACCCCTCAACCTTAGCGGTTGTAATTTTCCATTAGGACACTAAACATTTAAAACACTGGTCACTTAAGAAACAAATGAAATCATAAAAATAACATCTACTCCTATCAGCTGAGTCTAACGCACCACATATCCATATCTGCAATGTTGGCTGGGTAAGCCAGTTTAACCAACTTTAATAACACCACAGATCTAACAGTTGAACATCCTTACTGTACAGATGGCGGGGGGCAGCGCCACAATAGTTCTCAGTATGCTGCTGCCACATCGTGAGGGGGTGGGGGCGTCTACCCCCGAACTGGAATCCTGGGGAAGCAGCATCCTCTCAGCCCCATGCTCCAGGAGAGGACTGAAAAGCAACCCTCTCTGCTGTAATACCCGTTCTCGTAATTAGGAGAGTGCAGGTGAGGAAACCAGAACCATTGTAAAGTCTGGTATGGATTTCCAATCCACCAGCCTCGTGACTGTGATCTGTGGTTGGTTACTCCACACTATAAGATCTGCACTTTCTGCTATGGATCAGACAGAAAGCTGCTACGACCGGGGGACTATGTCACAACAGTAATAGGTTTCTTCCAAGAGGGGTCACTGCGCGGAGGAAATTGAGAGCAATGTACGACTTTTATAACCTAAATGCCCTTCAATGAGAACAAGAGAGCACCCCCTTCCTGTGTTTTCAATCACCCCCTTCATCAATCTCTAATGACAGTTTTTCCAACGCTGGCCATTTGTTTGTCTCCTCCCCATTAATATGCCATTAATACAACCACACAATGATGAGTAATTAGCTACGTTTGCGATCGATCCGTTCTCCTGTGATCGATCGTTTGAAGATTTCGCTCGGGGGTTCACAATGCTGTCAGTGCAGCAGAATAGGACCAATAGATGCAAGTTTCTGTTGGAGAATCTGTGACCAGGCAGTCACTAATACATTTGGGTGCACTGCTAGAAGAGGGCAGGGCTCAGAAGGGTGTGCCAGAGCCTGTAATGGTTGCTATAGAAACAAATGTTTGTAAATGGTTTTATAGAAACAAAAAAATGCTTGTTTACATTATAATACTTAAAAATGTAATTCAGAGGGGTTTTTTTTTGTGTTTTTTTAATCAACAACATATTTTTCGCAAAGTAACAGAACTGATTTATAAAACAAAACAAAAAAAACACATGGATTGGCTTTTGTCTGCAGCTTTAAAAAAGACAAAAAAAAAAACTGTTTTCTTGTTGAACACTTTGCAAAAAGAAATATGATAAAGACATTCTACTTTGTTTCCCACATACTTAGACAAACGTCATCTTCACTGTTGCTCCTCCGTGTACTTAATATACTCGCCTAGATATGAATAATATATACCACAAACTTCTATTCTTGCATGAGAAACAGATATCCAGCATTGCAGATTAAGCTAGTAAGCTATAGCCTACAACTGCCATTTTTTTTGGGGGTGGGGGCGGCAATTTTTTGGGGTAGCCATTTGTTTGTATGTTTGTGTCTTACCTTTCTGTGCGTCTGTTGTCATGACGTCACATGCCGCGTGACGTCCGTTGCTATAAACAACATTGCGTCATGTGCTGCTGCGATGTCATACACAGAGCAGGGCCGCCCCCAACCTACAGCTGGCAACAGCAAAATCCGCCACTGGATATCAGGTTATACATAGAAAACCCGCGGTTTTTTTGGTACATTTTGATTTTGTGTAATTTGGTACAAATATCTATTATGTTTTCTTGCGAATTGCTGCCCAGTCCAGAATTCCATATTTAATCACAAACATTGTTTGGAATACTTTCTTGCCCCCCCCCCCCTCACACCCCCCCCCCCCCCCCCACCCCCTCTGGTATTGGCAGAATCCCCCACAGAGATGCCTTTCAAGTGTTCATGGTAAAGGGTCCTGCAACCCCCCCCCCCCCCCCCCCCCCCCCCCACTTACACACGCAGATATATTTATCCTGAGTACCACAGATATAACTATAGCATGGTACCAGAGGTTACACCCACCAGCAAGTCATGTATTTGTAACCAATGTTAACCTCGTGTGTGCCAGATTGCATAAAATACTTAATAATTTCTGACATATTCATTACCCCCCCCCATATAATCTCTGTATCTCCGTGTAAACTCCCATCTATCCCCCAATATACTCCCCTGTATCCCCCAATATACACACCCATATAATCTCTGTATCTCCGTGTAAACTCCCATCTATCCCCCAATATACTCCCCCTGTATCCCCCAATATCACCACCCCTATCCCATCATACCCCCCATATGCATCCCTCCATATACCCCCATACTACTTCCCCCATATATACACCCCCATATACTTCCCTGTGTCTCTCCATATACTCCCGTTTCCTCACCTGTACCTTCTGTATACCCCCCTGCATCCCCCCCGTGCACCCCCTATCACAGCTCCCTACCTTGGCTCTGTTTCACTCTCTTCTGGATTTTTCTCTACGTCACTTCATTCTCTGGTGTTTTTCTTCTAAGTTTCAGATTTCAGTTCCGTCTCTTTGCTGCAATCTCTCTGCGTGTCACGCCCGGGGCATTAGCTGCTTTGTTCTGGTTTAGGGTAGGTATAGCTTTCAGGGTGAGTGATTTGTCCCCTTAGAGTGTGGGGTAGGTTTACTCTGAGAAGGTAAGGTAGGTTTGACCTGGGAAGGTGGGGTATATTTGCCCTTGGGGAGTGGGGTTAGTATGCCCTGGAAGGGTGTTGTTCCTCTGCCCTTGGGGAGTGGTTTAGGTTTGCCCTGGGAAGGTAGGTGGGTTAGGTTTGCCATGGGAGGGTGGGGTAGGTTTACCATTGGGGAGTGCGCTAGGTGTGCTATAGGAGGGTGGGGTAGGTTTACACTGGACCCAGTGGGAGCATGAGGGAAGAAACACAAGCAAAACAAATCTAAGTGCAGTATGAATGGGCAATGGAAAATGAGCTTCCGAAACCTTGGCTCCTGTAGAGTGGCTACTTACAAGATGTAAGAATAAAAACAGCAGTGTGGACAATCAGTCATGTAGAAATCATCAAGTTGGCTCAGGTGCCCAGGTATGGAGAGAGAGAGAGGAAAAACTTGCATAGCGCAGATCAACCAAGATATAAAACGATTTAATCTAAGTAAAAAATGCACTCACAATGTTACAAATAAAATCGGGCATGTCACCCTGAATAAGTGTAGGCGGCGATCATCAGCCAGCCGGCTCACCGTCCCGCGGCTCCCAGTGCACCTCTGTCTCTGCTCCGTCGCGTCACCACATGGCTTGGCGTCTGGCGTCAGATCCGGTTTTGCTCTCCGGTGGTAGCTGGACCTTCTGTGATCCCTCTCCAGACTGCTCCGTATGAAAGAAGACTCCCACTCTAGGCGTTTCGCTAGGTAATCACGTCGGCTTCATCAGGAGTGTGAAGTCTAGTACTACACTGTGTCTATATATAGCTTGGATACTAATTAGTTCATATGAAACAAAAGTTCTTACTGCACTATGGGGGTTAATGTTCAGTGCTGGATTTGCACCCTGTATCATAAGGGATAGTATTGATTACTCAACAACGGGGAGCATCATACTAATACATTTTAAGAGTAATGGAGAACATGATAAATGTACATATAAGAGAATTTTGTACATATAAGAGAATTTGAGCACCATAATGTTCAAAAGGACTAAGAGATCTCAGAGAATAATGATAGTTATACACATATAAATAAAATCCTAATACAATAGACTCTAATACAGAAGGATCAAAACAAATAGAACATATACACACTTATTATACAAATTGTTTATAAAATATTTATAAAACATAGAAGAACATGGCTTAAACATATCATTAATAGATATAAAACTAATATGGTGGTGATATAAAATATATAATAAACAAAATCTATATCATTATAATTGAAATTTGTGAGATTGTTAGTAGATCTGGTGAATCTGATTGGTCCGTGGGTCTGTTCGCCCATGGCCTGGCTCCCCCACGACTCTCATTGGCCAACAGGTACGCTGACATTACAGACACACCTACTCCACTGTGACACACACACACATACTGCCACAGACTCTCTCCCCATCACACCCACCATACCTCACCCACAGCGGGTGGGGGGAGCCCGCGGGAGGGGAGCTGTGAGGTGGAGGGGGGGTGATGGTGGGGGGGGCAGCGCGGAAGGGAGCTGTGGGTGATGGGGGGAGGTTATGGTGGGGGCGAGTCCGCGGTGAGCTGGGTGAGGGGGGGATGGGTTGTGGCAGCTGGGTGGTGAGGTGGGGGCTAGGAGTGGGGGGCGAGGGGTGCGTGGGTGAGGTGGGGAGGAGCCACGGGGGGGGGAGGTGAGCTTGGGTGAGGGGGGCGGGGGGGGGGAGCCAGCGGGGAGTTGAGCTGTGTTGGTGTAGGGAGGGGGGGGTGGGATGGTGGGGGGAGCCAGCTGGGGAGGGTGAGCTGTTGGTGATGGGGTGGTGATGGTGGGGTGGAATCCAGCGGGGAGGTTGAGCGTGGGTGTTAGGGGGGCGAGGGGGGGAGCCAAGCGGGGATGGGTGAGGCTGTTGTGGTGAGGGGGGGGTCGATAGGGGGGGGAGCCACGGGGAGGTGAGCTGTAGGTGAGGGGGGTGGTGCATTGGTGGGGGGTAGACAAGAGGGGAGGTGAGCTGTGGGTGTAGGGGGGGTATGGTTTTTTGAGGTCGGTGGGGAGCCATGCGTGTGGAGGTGACCCTATCCCCCCCCTATCGCCCCCCGATCCAACACCCCTCCCTCTTCACTCTCCCCCCCCCTTCCCTCCCCCCTCTTCCCCCCCCCCCCCCCTTCTCCCCCCCCTCTTCACCCTCACCCCCTCTTCATTCTCCTCCTTCTCTCAATCTCCATCTCCCCCTTTCTTCAATCCCCCCTCTCCTCACCCCATATACATACACACACACACACACACTTAAAAAATATATATATTTTACCCTTTAACCCATATAACTCCATAAAACTACATCTCCCAGCACCCTCTGCGGTCTCATAGTACAGTACTTTCAATGGTTTGCAGAACTCCCACAGTGCCTCACTTCTTGCTGGTTTGCGCATGCGCAGTGTTGGCGGGACAGTTTGAATGCAGAAGCTAAGGCCGCGTCGCCATGGTAACCGAATGAGCCGGAACCAGGAGTGCTGAACAGGATCCATACCGCTCAGAGTGACACGCGGCCAGAACCGCCAGAACCGCAGCAAGAACAAAGAGCAGGCACATGAGCCTGAACCACAGGGAGCAAGAACCCGAACCGCAGGCAGAACGGGACTGGACAAGGAGAACCTGATCCAGTGCCAGAGCCTGGGAGAATCAACTGGACCTGGAGTTTTAAAGGTGAGGGAGTGAGTGCTGGGAGGCAAATGTATTCAAATGTTACTGCAAAATTACTACTAGTACTCCTACTGCTGTTACTACAACAACTACTACTACTACTACAGATAGCTACTACTACTACTACAGATAGCTATCTTCTCTGTCACATTTCCCGGAGAAACGCAATATTGAAACATTAAGGGCTGGAGCCAGGCAATATTTGCCATATATATTGGCACATCACTAAAGGGGAAGAGCAACTCCTGCGCGTTTCATGCCGGGCACTTTATATTATGTATGGACTAGTCTATAATACAAATTAAATCGTTCCAAAAACCACCCGGGAATTTACAAAATCCAGAAACGGGAAACCATGGATATATTCCTCAAACGTGCAGGTTTAAATGTCCGATAAATAGGAAGGAATCGTTGTTTTCTTCACACGTTATTCCATATAATATATGTGAATAATTATTGAGTTACTACAGAACAGGTTTTGTGAAGCGCTGTTTTTCTTGGGTCATTCCAATTTACTATCTGCCACATTTCCAACTGTGTGCCCTGCCTGATGTCTGCCTGTGTGCCCTGCACCACCTTTGTGCCATGTCTGCCTGTGTGCCCTGCACCACCTTTGTGCCATGTCTGCCTGTGTGCCATGTCTGCCTGTGTGCCCTGCACCACCTCTGTGCCATGTCTCCCTGTGTGCCCTGCACCACCTCTGTGCCATGTCTCCCTGTGTGCCCTGCACCACCTCTGTGCCATGTCTGCCTGTGTGCCCTGCACCACCTCTGTGCCATGTCTGCCTGTGTGCCCTGCACCACCTGTGTGCCCTGCACCACCTGTGTGCCCTGCACCACCTGTGTGCCCTGCACCACCTGTGTGCCATGTCTGCCTGTGTGCCCTGCACCACCTGTGTGCCCTGCCCCATGTCTGCCGGTGTGCCCCATGTCTGCCGCTGTGCCCAGCCCCGTGCTGCCTGTGTGACCCATGTCTGCCTTGAGCCACCTGTGTGCTCAGCCTGTGCCACCTGTGTGCCCAGCTCAGATCCCCCATGTCCCCGTGACGGAAGTGGTAGCTGGGTGACCTAATAAAGAGAAATCCCAGCTATTTACCCCTAAAAAAAACGTATAACTTGGCTGGCTAAGTAATGTATATTTCAGGCCAATGTACGTAATGTCTGGGGAAGTACAGAGAACGTGGGCTAGCTGTGTGTAATTCCAAGTCCTGTCTTTTACATAAATACCTTACGTATGTTTTCCTGTGTTAGCAATTCCCCCCCAGCTTAGATACTTGGTGATGAATTTAATGTGTAGCAGTGCAAATGTAAATGATGTTCTGTGCCTGTCATTTCTATGGAGGGAGTTTTTATAATCCATTTAGCTGAGCTGTTTCATAGAAAAGATCAGGACAAAGGTAGGGGACTAGTTAATTGAATCAGTTACCAAGTCTGAGCCCCAGGCACTGTTTTCTCTTGGCTGGCTGCCTTTGCTCATGTTAAAGTATAGCCACCAAAGGCTATCTAAGGCCTCGGTCCCGCTGCGCTCGTTGGCGCGGGCGGCCATGTTGCGAGTTCCCCACCAGCAGGGGAATCCTGCTGAGCCGGTCCCGGTCCCCCCTGGCGGCACAGAGCACTACACGCTGTGGCGCGTCAGCCACTAGGGGACACAAGAAAATGGTGATGTCTAGCGTTGACGCGTCACGTGGTGTGGCTGTGAGCCAATGGGGAGGGGAGGCTTCGGGAGGAGGACAGGCTTCGGGGAGCGGGGAGGAGTGTGGAGTCTGTGTGTGTGTCTGAGTGCGTGCGTGCATGTGTGCATGCGTGCCTGTCTGTGTGTGTGTATGTGTGTGCCTGAGTGCGTGTGTGCCTGCCTCTCTGTGTGTGTGTGTGTATGAGTGCGTGAGTGCCTGTGTGTGTGTGTGTGTGTATATGTATGAGTGCCTGCGTGTGTGTGTTTAATAGTTACCATCAGCAGCCCGAGTCCGTGGAGGGAGGGGGCGAGAGTAGCGGGTCCCTCCGCTCAAGCCACGCCCCCCCTCCCTGTCAAACCTCCCACTCCCATCCACCTCCCGCTCCGGCTCCCGCTCCCTACAGACCGCATATCGCGGTCTGTGTATGTCAGCGCACCGCCTGTCTGCAGTGCGGGCGCGCTGACTCTGGGAGCGGGGCCTTAGCCTAAGGGATGCTGCTGATCAGAGTTTTAGTTACCCTCAGAGGGAGAGACACTCTGGGAAGGAGTGTGAAGTTGGACTGTGACCAGCTGGAGATACATGTCAGTGTGGCTGCTGTGTGTTCATCACTCTGATATCCTGAAGCGGACAAGGGAAATCCATTTGAAGTGGGTCCATGCACGTAGGAAAGGTAGATCTCATTCCCCAGACCCCCGTAAGTGTGTATATTTTTGTATTTTGTATTCTTGTGTGTTTCTGAGGTCTTATCCAAAATAAACCTAATTTTATTTCACTGCCTTGTTTTGCCCTGTGATTGATCCCTTAAATATAAATGGTGTTAAAAGACCTTGTCTACCGTGACAGTCCCCAGACAGACATTTCCAGCCCGCTCTCCCTGTGTGTATGTTTTGTATGTGACATTAGCTGCAGATGTCTCGGAGGGGAAGAGTTATGTACATCTTAAAATGCTTGTGGTGCAATTGGAGCAAAGCTGCTTGATATATTGACGCAGAGTGAAAGTTGCACCTGCTTTTGGGGCAATGCTGATAGATATGAACGGTGCCTAAAACTGCTCAGATTCAGCCCAATTCTTTCAGCTGCTTCCAGTTCCAGGTGTGTCTGTATGTGACCCTCTATCACCGACCTGGTGTCTCTCGCAGGAATGGCGCGGCCAGTCATCTCCCCGCTGAATATCCGTGCCACGGCCCCCGAGACCTTCACCGTGCTGCAGCAGAGGATGCGAATAGCTGAGGAGCAGACAGAATCGCTGATCCAGGACCTGCAGGCGCTGGGTGTGAACGGGCAGCGGTGAGGGCAGCAGTGCGGTGTCTATAGTCTATATAAAGACATATGTAGCATATGCCACTGTATACATCTTGCACTGCAAAGCAATATATCAGTAACCTGCATAGGAATATACCTTAAACATTCTCAGTGTTGCTGTGCTCTGTGACTGAGGGTGTTCATTATTTTTATAACCAGCCGATAGAAAACCTGTTTGTTTATTGGTCTTAAACGCTGTTCGGGGGATCATCCCGGTGAGAACGCAGGAAACGCCATTAAAGGCAGTCAGGTCTGATCGTTAATTGCTGATTTCTATGTCTCCTGTCGGCTTGAGTGTCTGTCAGAGCCCGGATGGGAACGTGATTGCAAAGCAACATATCAATGGCGGAAAAGATACAGGAAAAAAGAAATGACATGTGGGATTCCCAGGCTATATTTGGGTTCAAGTCACAGCTTATACCCTGCCCCAGGGAGGGGGTGATATAGGGGCAGTTCTGTGTGGGGGAGAGAGGGGTCTGTGTGTCCCATTCTGTTGTTTTCCTCCCCCCTGTCACCCCGTAGTTCTGAGTGTTTTGTGTATTTCAGGTTAGAAAGTATGGGGCACAACCATCACGAATGTGCAGACGCCCCGCGCCCCATCAGCCCTGTGAGAGCGCGGCCAGCATTCACGGGTGACAATGACACGCTGTGGAGGAACTGCGAGTCCCTGGTAAATCGCATGTGTCGTATGGAGAGCCTGGTCCAGACCCTGAAACTTGGCATCTTCCGACTGCACACCGACAGGCAGCTGAACCCAAAGCACTCGGGTAAGGCGGCTAGCACAAGGTCACGACCTCCGTATATGTCACAAAGCCCCAGTCTCGGAGAGCAAGAAAACATTTTGGCAGGATGAAATAAAATCAACTTGAGTCTTAACTTTAAATGAAATTGAGTAAAACCATGGAAAAGCTCATCTGAAAGGAAGTCGCTGTGTTTCAGCTTTGGGTGTTACCGGGCAAAGGATAGGGTTCCCCTCTTCCCTGCCTTTGATTTGTATTTACAGTATATTGACCCAGTGGAAGGCAAACAAAAACCCCAGTGAAATATCTTCCAATTATATCTCATAAGGGGAAAAATAAATTCCTTCCTGACTCCAAGAATTGGCAATCGGATTAATCCCTGGATCAGCATCCTTCCCATGTTTACTTATTTGGTATATCCCTGCATACATTTCCTATCTAAAAAGATGTTCAATTTCTTTTTTAATATATCTATTGAATCTGCCATCACAGTCTCCATTCCACATTGTAACTGCCCTTACTGTAAAAGAACCTTTCCTTTGTTCGGAGAAATCTTTTCCTCCGACCTTAGGGAGACCCGTGTCCTTTGTACTGCCCTTGGGATTGAACAGTTCATTTGAAAGCTCCTTGTTACTGTCCCCGATTATATTGGTATAGATTTATCATATCCCCTCTTAGACGCCTCTTTTCTAATTTAGGTAGCCTCTCCTGATGAGGCAGATTGTCCATCCCCTTTATGTGACGTTGTTACATACTTTGCTGTATAGCTGCTTATGAGCTCTGCTCTCTGTAGTTGAGCTGGAGCAGCGCCTGAGCGCTGTGCAGGACGAGCACGCACGGGAGCTGAGAGCGTCACAGCTGGACGTGATGCGCCTGCGCCAGCAGCTTAGCGAGGAGATCGAGGAGCGGGAGAGAGCAGAGGATGCGAAAGAGAGGCTGAGTGCTGCCTTGGAAATAGCAACAACAACAAAGGTACACCGCAGGAAGAGAGGACGTCACTGTGTGTGCGTAACGCTGTATGTACAAGGACGCGTGTCCTGCAGGGTGTGAGTGACGGGGTGTTCTCTCTCCTCTCACCCCGTGCTTCCTTCCCTCTCTTTCACCCCGGGGCGCCCTCCCTCTCACCCTGGGGTCTTCAGATAGACGTGGCGATCGCTGCTGAGCAGATGAAAGCTACAAAACTCCGGTTGAGCCGCAGACTGCACGAGGTGAGAATCCTGTGCCGGATAACAAGAGGATACAGCGCCCCCTGTGTCTCACCGAGTGTCCCGCGCCTCTCTCATGTCTCAGGGCTCGTTCAGGGTGCCAGCTGAGGACTCGGAGGGAGGGCGGGAGGGAGGCAGTGCTGGGAGTTTGCTGGGCGACATGTGATTATCCCCCAGCAGACTTTTCAGCGTTGGGGAGGGGGCTGGGTTACACACAGCAGGGTAAGTATCCAAGTTGCAGTCATGAAATCATTTTTTTTTACACAAAAACATGCCAACTAGCTGTCCTAGTAATGTTTTATCCAGCCAAATGGTTTAATATCTGGGGGAGAGAACAGGGAAGTATTTAAAGCCTGGTATTTCTTTATTCCCCCTAGATGCAATACCCTGAATCCGCATGTTCTGTGATGTGAGTGGGGCTAGCTAGTAATGCTAAGTCCTGTGTCTTTTACATAATTTAAATAAGTCTGTATGTATTCTCGTGTGAGAAATTCCCCCCAGCTTAGGCTAAAGGTCCGTCGCAACGAGTCCGACGGCTGGCTTGCTTGCACGGGAGGAGCGTGCAAAGCGACTGTAAAGCGGATCTGCTATACAGCCGATAATTTATCGGAGCGGTCGTGGTTGGGGGCGTGGCCAAAACGGGTCGGGGGGGGCGAGGACACCATGAACGTGAGGTGAGGGGCGCGGCCCATGACGTGAGGGGCCGGACGCGGGGGAGTGGGGAGGATGACAGGGAGGGGGGGGCGTGGCTTGAGCGGAGGGACCCGCTCTCTTCCCCCCCCTCCCTCCACGGGCTGACCACTGGGCTGCAGGTAAAGTAAAAAAACACACACCCGCAGGCACTCATACACACATAAACACACACACACACACAACACACACACCACCCACACACACACACACACCACACACACAAACACCACAACACACACACACACACACACACACAGAAGACAGCACGCACAACAGGACAGGCACACCACATACACACACACGGCAGGCCGCACGCACTCAGACACACACACAGAGAGGGCACTCACGGCTTTAATCCACACTCCTCCCCGTCCGAAGCCTCTCATCTCCCGAAGCCTCCCCTCCCCATTGGCTCACAGCCAAACCACGTGACGCGTCAACGCTAGGAAACACCATTCGTGGCTGTCTGTCTCCTAGGGCTGACGCGCCAAAGGTGTAGTCAGCCTGTGCCGCCCAGGGGGGACGGACAGGCCGCGAGGATTCCAATGCTGGTGGGGAACATCAACTAGCTACCAAATTGACGCCCGCGCCAACGAGCGCAGCGGGTCCCAGGCCTAGATACTTGGTGATGAAAAGTAACATGTGCGACTGATCAAAGTGTAACTTACGTTATAGTGCAGGCAATTCTATGGAGAAAGATTAAGCCCTCCAGGTAGTGAATTACTGTCTATAAAAAAGATATGAGAGAACAAAATGGAGGGCACTAGTTTAAAGAATCAGTTACCAGGTCTGAGAACAAGGCATGGTTCTCTTGGCTGGCTGCCTTGCTCAAATGGTATAAGGATAGGCCACCAATCGGGGTATATAAGAAACAATGCTGATCAGAGCACTAGGTCCATCTCTGGGAAAGGAGGGTGGAGACTATAAGGGGAGAGACACTCGGGAAGGAGTGTGAAGTGGCCTGTGACCAGCTGGAGGCACATGTCAGAGTGGTGCTGTGTTGCAGCACTTGATTATCTGAAGCAGAGAAAGGAAGAGGACAGGGGAAACACATTTGAAGCGGGTCCCTGCACCTAGGAAAGGTAGATCTCATTCCCCAGACCCCGTAAGGTGTACCGGCATACCCCGCATAACATACGCAATGGGACCGGAGGCATGTATGGACTATGTAAAAACAGCATTCCCCGCATAACGTACGCACAGGGACCGGAGCATGTATGTTAAAGCGAAATGTATTAAATGAAGCACTACCTTTTTCCCACTTATCGATGCATGTACTGTACTGCAATCGTTCTATACGTGCCATTAACTGCGTATATAACATCATGGTAAAGGCTCATAGTCTCCCAGCTTGCGCACGGCTTCATGGTAAAGGTAGGGGAGCCGATATTGATGTTTCAGGCCGTGCTTGACATGCGCATGCGTGAGCTGCCGTTGCCTACTTGGGCGGACATGTACTTACTCGAGAGTGTCTTAAAGTGAGTGTCCTTAAAGCGGGGTATGCCTGTATATTTTTGTATTTTGTTTATTCTGTGTGTTTCAAGGTCTTATCCAAAAAAACCTCCATTTTATTACACTGTCTTGTTTTGCCCTTGTGATTGATCCCTTAAAATATAAATGGTGTGTTAAAAGCACTCTGGTCACAGTGACAAACGCCCTGCCGCACACGTATAAACAGGGGACCACCACCGCCTGCAGCACACCAGTTATAACAAGGGGGGAAACACCACCCGGCAGCACACAGATAGGGGGGGCGGTGGGAGACGGGAGACCACCACCGCCCTGCCAGAACAAAGTATACAGGACTTTACGCAAATGCACCACCGCCTGCAGCACACAGTATAACAGGGGGACACACCACCCTGCAGCACACAGTGAACGGGGGGGACACACCACCCTGCAGCACACAGTGAACGGGGGGGGTGGGACACCAGCCCTTCAGCACCCAAGTAAACAGGGGGACACACCGCCCTGCAGCACAAAGTATAACCGGGGGAAACACCGCCATGAAGCACACAGTAAACAGGGGGGGACACCCGCCCTGCAGCACAAAGTATAACAAGGGGGGAAACCGCCCTCAGCCACACATTGACAGGGGCGGAATTCTGTAGTCGACCCTGCAGCACACAGTGCACAGGGGGGAACTCGCCTGCCAGCACACAGTGAACGGGGGGACACCGCCCTTGCAGACACAGTATAACAGCGGGGGGACACCGCCCTGCCAAGCCCACAGTATAACAGGGGTGGGGGGGGTGGGCGGGGGGCGGGGGGGAGGGGGGGGGGGGGGGGGGGCGGCGGGGCCGGGGGGGGGAGGGGGGGGTGGGTGGGGGTGGGGCAGGGGGGTGGGGGGGGGGGTGGGGGGGGGGGGGTGGGGTGGGGGTGGGGGGGGGGGGGGGGGGGGTGGTGGGGGGGGGTGGGTGGGGGGGGGGGGGGGGGGGGGGACCACGCCCTGCAGCACACAGGTATATAACAGGGGGGGACAACGCGCCTGCAGGCACACAGTAAACAGGGGGGAGACAACCGCCCTGCGCACACGTAGATCACAGGGGGACAACCGCCCTGCACACACAGAATAAAGGGGGAACCTGCAGCACACAGTTAGGGGGGACACCGCCCTGCAGCACACAGTATAACAGTTGTCAGTGGGATGTTCTGCACCTGGACGCTTTCTGCTGCTTCCCGCAGAGCCGCGGAGTCAGAGCGGAGCCGCGCAGTCTCTGCATGTTCTGCATCACGGGATTGCTGTGTGCTCTAAAGGGAGAGGAGACTAAGCGGAAATAAGGGCTAAGATCCCCAACATTGTAACCGCCCCCCAATATTGTAAAACCTCCCCCCAACATTGTAACCCTCCCCCTCCCCCCACGAATCCCACCTACCGTGTCTATACAAGTTGCCCCACCATCTAGCCATTACCCCTCCCTCCCAACCTCCCCCAGCATTGTAACCAGGCAAGTGAGTTCCTCTAACAGTGGTAATCCCACCCAGCTACCACGCAGGAACCACCCGCAGTTGGTAATCCACCCCACAGCCCATACAGTGCCCACGCCCCCCCCAGCCCCGGCCCTTCCTTTAGGGCCGTTGTTTTCCTACCTGCAGTGTGATGAGTAATTCTCTGCCCTCTGGCATATCCTATGACAGAACAACAATCAGAAGTGGAAATATTGTAATATTCAGGAGTGCCCAGCAGCAACTGAGAGAGCGATAATGAGGTATACTATCTGTCCAGCCTGAGATTCTCAGGCGCCTAACGTGTAATCTTTATGGTCTTAGATGCCAAGTCCATACTGAGCGCGACCCACAACCCACACACAACAGCCTCACAAATCGTTGACACCCACACCTCATACTGTCCCGTCTCCACACATCCACACAACCACACACCTCACATCGGAGCCACTCATACTACCACGCTACTCTCACCACACCCACACACACACCAAACACCACAACAACACACACACAACACACACATCACACAGCACACACACGATCCCTCACGTGTATAGACCAGTATATCACCTACCCTCTCACACACACACACACACACACACACACACTCACAACCAAGCCAGATCAGCCCTTCACAGCGTGACACCACATCATACTGCCGTACACACACAACACACAACATCAAGCAGCCCTCACAGCCGTGATACCTCTAAGTACTACCCGTCAATCACATCACCACAGCACACACACACCTCACAGCGTGACACCCCATCATACTGCCCGTCTCACACACACAGACCACACCACAGCCCTCCACAATGCGTGATACCCATCTCCATACTACCACCTAACTACCAGCTACCACACACCAACACCAAACACACACCACGTATACCCATCATAAGCTGTCCCGTCACCCACACACACCATCAGCACCCCCGCTCATTTCACGCCCCGGCACCCCACTCATTACTGCCTCCTCCCCACAGCGATGACCATCCAGCTCCTCACAGCGTGAGACCCACATATACCTCTAACCACGCGTATCACACACACCACACACACACAGCCCACAGCGTGAGTGCCCATCATACTGCCCCGTTCAAACCACACCAGCACTCACAGAGCGGACACCCATCATACTGCCCGTCCACACACACACACACCCCTCCACAGGGTCGTTCATAGCCCATATACTACTAACACGCGTCTCACCACGACATGACAAGCAGGGGGCACTGGTGTACACACCCACAACGCGTGTACACCCATCATACTTCCCCTCAAACACACACAGTCCCTCACTTACGCGTGACACCATTATACCTCCGTCTCACACACACACCACACAAACCCCAACCAACCTCCTCCAGCGTGATACCCAGCTCGTGCCGTCACACACACAACACACACAGCACACACACAGCGTGATCCCACTCATCACTGCCCGTGCCACACACTGACACAAAGCACACACTCCCACACCCACCCCCCACCAGCGTGATACCCATCATACTGGGCCGCAAAACCACACACAGCCCCTCCACAAGCGTGACACCCACTAATACACTGCCCGTCTCACACACACACCTACCCATCCCTCACCGAGCGTGATACCCCTTATACTACTACTGCCCGTCTCACCCACAAACACACACACCCACACACACAGCCTCACAGCGTGATACCCATACAGTCCATTATACTGCCCTTCTCACACATAACAAAGGGACAACAGCAATGGGGGCACCTGGTTGTATTGGAGGCGCGATAACCGGGGGTTATGCTGCGGGTTGCGATTCAAGGTGCACAGGGCAGCATCTTAACAGGAGTACAAACCGCAAGCGTTGATACCAGTTATGGCCGTCTCACACGGTGAGCACACATCACAACACCGCCTCACACGACCCCGTATGATGTCCCGTCTCCCCACACTCACAACCTCCCAAGCTCTCCAGACGCTGTCTCCCTCATCTGCCCGTCCACACCACCCCACACACACACAAGCCCCCCTCCCCACGCGTGATACCATCATACTGCACTCGTCCATGACACAACACAACACAATACACACAGATCGCTCACAGCAGTCGTATAAACCCATCATAACTCCCGTCTTCATCACACACACACACACACACACACCCCAAAGCCCTACACCGTTTTCTACCCATCATACTCCCGTCTTCAAACATCCACCCACACCACACCACACCCTCCACGCCCTTATACCCTATCCATACTGACCTCTCACACCACACCACAAGACCACCCCCCCGCCCCGTCCACCGAGATACCTATACCCATAGATACTGCCCCGTCTCACCCACACACACACACACACAGCACACAGCCCTTCCACAGCGTTATACCCATCATACTGCCCGTCTCAAATCACACCACACACACACCACCCACACACACAGCCCTCACACGTGTAACCCATCAACTGCTGCCAGTTAAACAACCACACACAGCGACCCATCAGCCACAACACACACAGAGCCCTCACATCGTGATACCAGCCAATCATTCCTTACTGCCCGTCCTCACCCACACACCACCACACATCACAGTCCCTGAGAGCTATACCCTCATACTTCCCCGCCTCCACACACCCACCCACACACACATGCAGCTCCCTCACACTCGTGAACTCTCATCTCCTGCCCGTCTCGACACACACACACACACACACACGCGGATACCCATCATTTCTGCCCGGCCACACACCACAGCCCACAAAAAAAAGTCCAACAAAAAAAAGGGTCCACTTTTAACCACTCATACTCCCCCTTCCACACCAACCCAACCCAGCGTGGCCATTTCTACGCCTCTACTTTTGCTTACGACACACACACCCCACGCGTAGCCCCACCAGTCGCGCTGCTTAACCACCCATCAGTGCGTTCCCATTATCACTACATCAACACACACTACACATCACACACACAGCGTGATAACCCATCATACTAGTCCCTCACACACACACGACACCGCACACCGGACCCCCATCAGTCTCTGCACACCCAACTGCTATTACCCCCTTTTCCGTCACCCACACACCTCACACCCACTACACACCAGGACTTGCTTTACCCCTACTCGCCCGTTCTTACACCACACTTCAACACATTCACACTGATCCCCTACTGCCCTCACACACCACAGCCCTCACAGCTGCACCCTGAGATCATTTATCTCTTTGGTTTTGTCCCGTTACCTACCACGACCTCCCCCTGCCCCCCTCTTAGATCCACCACACCCTGATTCCACGCACTCCCCCTGTCTCCGGATCACGCCCCCCCCATTAACCCATATTTTTAATCACCTCTCAATGTCCCCATCCTCATCCTATCGGCTGCTCCTGCTCTAGGTGCATGCTCCTCTGCTTCCTCATGCTGCAGTCTGTCTTGCACTTCCTGACCCAGCTTTGTGCATAGTCTGACAGTCCACGTCATGCAGGCTGCTGGCGCAGACCTTGCACATAAACAGGAAACAGTCAGTCCCCCTGAGCAAGTGTGAGGGTATGAGAGATTTGTAACACACCTTGGGTACTCAACCTGTGCACTCTCCTCCATAAACCACCCGCTAGAGATGTTCGCACCCTCGTGCAGTGTGGCAGTCTTGCCCTCCTCCAGCGATGCCCGCAGGCCGAACTCCTCCCGGAGAGTGCCCCTTTAATACTAAGGGAGACACCCCAACCATAGACATGAGAGGGAAGCCCAAGAGATAGTCCCCACCGACTGAGAGTACGAGGAAGATGAGACTGGAGAACAGCCCCACTCTGAGACCATGGAGACGTGGGAGCTGAGACAGCCCCCCACCCCGTAGGACATGGAGAGGTAGCCTGAGACAGCGCCCCCACCCCCGAGACATGAGAGATGGAGCTGAGACATGCACCCACCACCCGAGAGACAGAGAAGAGTACGAGCAGAGCCACCAGCCCCCACCGCCGAGACTATCAGGGTGAGCCTGTAGCAGCCCCCACCCCGGAGACCATGAGAGAGAGGACGCTGAGACGCCCCCAACCCGAACATGAGAGAGGAGCTAGAGACAGCCCCACCCCGATACACCCTGAAGGAGATTGAGACATCATCTACATCCCCCAACCAGACATGAGAGAGAGGAGCTTAGGACAGCCCACCCCGAGACATGAGAGAGAGGAGCTGAGACAGAATCCCCCCACCGAGGTACATGAAGAGAGGAGCTGGAGGACAGCCCCCAACCCGAAACAGGGAGAGGAGCTGAGCGCAGCCCCCACACCCGAGTACATGAAGAGAGGGAGCTAGCAGCCTCCCACCCCAGAACATGAGAGAGAGAGCTGAGGACTAGCACCCCCCCCGAGACATGAGAGAGAGGAGCTGAGACCGCCCACCCGTAGAGACATGACTTGAGAAGCCACCCGAACATGAGGACTGAGACGCCCCCACCCAGGGGGGTAGACGCCCCCAACCGAGACAGTGGAGAGAGGGAGGCTTGAGACAGCCCCAACCCGAAACATTAGAGAGGAGCTGACAAGCCACCCACCCCGACATGAGAGGAGTAGGAGCTTGAGACAGAGGCCCCACCCGAGACATGAGAAGAGCAGGAAGCTTGAGAACAGCCCCACCCCGAGACATGAGAGAGAGGAGATGAGACCGTAAGAGACAGCCCCCACGATAACATGAAGAGGAGCGGAGACAGCCCCACCCTGAGACGAATGAGAGGAGCTGAGACAGCCCCCCACCCCGAGAACATGAGAGATAGAGCTGTGAAACAGCCGCCCACCCCGAACATGAGTAGAGAGGAGCTTAGACAAGCCCCCACCATGAGAATATATGTATTATAAGATGGAGGCCACACAGTAACAATTACTAATAGGTTACTGCATACTGTAGTAGTCGCAGAACTAAGAAACGTTTTGGGGACAAACCCCTTCCTCAGACAAAAGCCACAGATGAGCAAAGCGACAGCCCCACCCCACCGCGAGAATCAAAGCAAGAGACAGCCCGCCCCACCCCGCGAACATGAAGAGCAAAGAGACAGCAGCCCGCCCGCCCCCACCCCGAGACATCAAGAGCAAAGAGACAGCCCCCCCACCCCGAGACATCAAGAGCAAAGAGAACACCAGCCCACCCCCACCCCCGGCTAGACATGAGAGAAAGAGACAACCCCCCCACCACAGAGACGTCATGCAAAGCACGACAAAGCCCTCCTTATACACATCCCCCCCCCCCCGCAAGCCACCAACGAAGAGTCAAAGAGACAACCCCCCCCCCCGAGACATGAAGTGCAACGAGAGGAATCGCCCCCACGCTAGGCCAAAAACAGCCCACCCCCCCCCACCCCGAGACAGGTAATGACAAAGAACAGCCCCCCCACCCTAGAGCCTCGTTCAGGGGTGCTGGCTTCGAGGGATGCTGTGCGTTGCGTGCTGCCGGTGAGAAACAAAGATTACAATGGTAATACTGGTGTGTCAGGGTAGCAACCGCGCCCTGTCTCCGAAGCCAGGAGTTGAAGCTTGTCTACCGTTCAATAAACAAACTCGTTTTTGGCGAGCTGAAAAAGCAGCCGTCACAGGGACCAAGGCAAGCCCAATGAAATCATCCTTCAGATACTCTCATGTCTCGGGGTGGGGGCTGTCTCAGCTCCTCTCTCTCATGTCTCGGGGTGGGGGCTGTCTCAGCTCCTCTCTCATGTCTCGGGGTGGGGGCTGTCTCAGCTCCCCTCTCTCATGTCTCAGCGTGGGGCTGTCTCTCAGGTCTCATCTCCTCTCTCTCATGTCTGTGTGGGGCTATCTCTTGGCTCCTCTCATGTCTCTGGGTGGGGCTGTCTCCCTTAGTTACAGGGGCAGCTCTCCCGGGAGGTCGGCCTGCGGGCATCGCTGGAGGAGGCACAGACTGCCACACTGCAGAGGGTGCAGGACATGGAGCGGGTGGTAGAGGAGGAGCGTGCACAGGTGAGTACCAAGGTGTGTTACATCTCAGACCCTCACACTTGTACGGGGGACTGACTTGTTTCCTGTTTATGTGGCAGGTGCAGCAGCTGCAGCAGGACTGTCAGACTATGCACAAGCTGGGTCAGGAAGTGCAAGACAGACTGCAGCAGGAGGAGCAGAGGAGCCAGCACCTAGAGCAGGAGAATGTGCAGCTCCGAGCTGATCAGGGTGTGTGCCGGGCAGTATGATGGGTGTCACGCTGTGAGGGCTGTGTGTGTGACGGGCAGTATGATGGGTATCACGCTGTGTGTGTGTGTGTGTGTGTGTGTGAGACGGGTAGTATGATGGGTATCACGCTGTGAGGGCTGTGTGTGTGTGTGTGTGAGACGGGCAGTATGATGGGTGTCACGCTGTGAGGTGTGTGTGTGTGTGTGTGTGTGTGCGCGCAGTATGGATGGGCATCTGAGAAAGACCATAAGGCATTACACTGTGTAGGCGCTGAGAATCTCAGCTGGACATAGTATCTCATTATACGGCTCTCGGCAGTTGCGCTGGGCACAGCCTGGCATATTACATAGTGCCACTTCTGATTGTCTGTTCTGTCATCTGATATCCACAGAGGGCAGAGAATTACTCATCAACCAACTGCAGGAGGAAACCAAGGTAAAGGAACCGGGGGGGTGGCACTGGTATGGGCTGCTGGGGGGGATT
>WSYH01006830.1:0-13276 GCA_036426205.1 Ascaphus truei
GATATTAAATAAAAGACAGAAATACCCAATACTACATCTTATGTCACAAAATACATAGTTAAATACTTCAATGTTGGTATAGTCATGAGAAGGATCATTTAGTTAAACTCTTTGGCCAAAGTGTTATAAGCCTGCAGCCACTTCACTGCATGACCAGTATGCAGGTCCTAACACTACCTGTGAAAATTCTCATTTACCTCTGCTGTGGAAGGAGAATGGGCTCAGTGGACTTGTCACATGGCCATACTGGTCATGCCGTGAAGTGGCTGCAGGCTTATAACGCTTTGGCCAAAGGGTTTAACTAAATGACCCTTACTCATGATGAGAATACTAACATTGAAGTATTTAACTGTATTTTGTCACATTGGATGTAGCTTTGGGTATTTCTGTCTTTTGTTGTATACATTTGTCCACGCTCAGTAGCACTCCTTTTGACACAAATATATATGATGTGGTGGGTTCTGGGGTTAGAGCTTGCTGGGATTGCGTGTTCATTAATGATATCGAGTAGTTTAGTTTATTTAGAGTGCTAACTAGCTGAGTTCTTTCTCTCTATTATTGACAATTAGTTTATTTAGCAGAAAAGCAAGAGTTTGTTACTTTGAGAAGAAGGAAAGTAGGACATAATAGCCACACCACTAATGTGTGTCATCTCCACTATACATTTTGGAAAGTTGTTGTCTGTTCTCTATGCATTTGGATACCTCTTAAGATATGGTACCCACATTTTACATGAGGGTTCCTGAGATCAATAAGCAGATTTTTGTCTTATGTTTGCATACAATTCACAAATGACATCAGCAATGACAACTGATGACATCGCAAATTACATGTTCCCATCACACAACTCTCAAGCTACCACTTAATCTTGGTCTCTCTGAGAAATCCAATTTGCAACATTTAGTAAACATACAGGAGAAGCGAAAAGGTTTGCAAGACTGCGAGATCATTGTTTGGGACGAGAGTACAATGTCTCTTTAGACACGCATTAGGCTGGGGCCATGGTACCGCAGACCGTGCGGACGGAGCGAACAGACTGCCTTAAGGCAGTGTTCGCGTCCATGTGGCGTGCGGGCGCGCAGAAGCGGAAGAGGGCACGCATTGCGCAAGAAATCAGTTCAAACTGATTTCTTGGCGCGACAGGCCGGACACGTGAGCGGTTCGCCCAATGAGGGCGAACCAGCTCCATGACGTCACTGGCCCGCCCCTAGACACGCCCACGGACGGTGTGCGTACCATGGCCAAAAAACGCACCCGCTTCAAGCCGGTGACATCACGGCCGCGCGCGCCTCCGCACGGGCGAAGGCACCATGGACCTGGCCTTAGACGAGGCTCTTGATCAAACACTTCAGGACTTCAGAGGCATTTATTATAGTGGAGTTGATTTAGCAGGGGATTTCGCATTAAGAAACTGATTTTTTTAATTTTTTTATTTATTTATAAATCTCAATATTATTTGGTATCTCAGAATTCCCAAGCAATGCTGGGTACTTTTAGCTAGTACAGTACTATAATATACTGATTTATATTGCTACCTGTTTTTACTTTCCGCATTGCAGAAAACATAGAAGGCGACAAGGTTGCATATATTTCTTCTGAAACATAGACATGGCTGTCTTTGATGTATTTATGAGTTGTTTTATGTAAATATCAAACAATCAAGTACTTTAGAGCGTTGACAAACCAATGGTTATTTATATAACCAGTGAGCACCTGCAATAGTTGTGCAACTTGTCCTAACTATGGTCTTTCTTGTATATTCAAACTAAGGAGCTGATTAAACATTGTCTCAAGCGCCCGATCGCAGTGGACAATGTGCCCTACATTTATGTATTAACAAGATTATGGGCCAGATCCACAATAGGGTGCTAAGCGTTAGCACGCCTTTATTCCCTTTCATATGAGTAAAACGTGCTAAAACTTGGCACCCTTTTATGGATCTGGGCCTATGTAAATACGAAACTGGCAGACTCATGTTATCTGCCCCTTTTCCTTACTTGCCATAAAACATTTTGTTCTCTCTTTCCTACTGTGATCAAAGTGTTAGGTAAGTGGTTCCCAATCTGTATAAACTTGGGCACCCCAAAAAGCAAATTTTTTTTTTTTTTGCCGTTGGGACTCCCGGTTTGTATTTAGCGCACAAAGAAAGATGTACAAAATTCAGAAATTAGAAGCTCCAAAAATGCAATTTCAAAGACTGAGTATTCCACATAGGAATGGTGGAATATATAATTTGTATTATTGATTCACAGAAACGTCTGCTCTATCTGTGCCACTTTCTGATTCCATTTTGCTGTTTAGTCTCTCGGTGTCCTCCATTTTCTGTAACTCCCAGTGTCTGGGCCCCCCTTATAAGCCTCCTGGGCCATCCAAGGGGGGCTAGAGTCCAAGTTGAGACTTGGGTAACCCAGCCTTTGGGTAACCCAAGCATTTTTTTAAACCCTTTACTGATTTTGAGCCAGTACATCAGCTGGAAGTTTGCTTTGTATGCCATTTTGCTGCCAGGTAGGCCTGGAATACTTTTGCAGTCCCCTCTGGGAGCTGAAGGGTTAAAATGTAATCACATCTCTCTTTCTTTTCCTTGCTTATAATGTCAAAGCATTTCTTCTGGTTCCAGCATTTCTTCCACTACGGAAAGTGATATGTAGAGACCGTCCTGATATATACAAACCAGCCAAGCCGTTTCCCTTTTAGGCCCAGATCCACAAAAGGTTACTAAGCTGTAGCACGCCTTTAGTCCTATTCATATGAATGGGAGCTGAGGCATGCTAAAGCTGAGGCTAAGGCCCCGGTCACGGCGCTGTAATGCGCGCCCGCGCTTTTGGCTGCGCGTTCCGGCGATTCCCCGGTCTGCAGCTCACTGCAGGAGCAGAGACCGGGGGGGCGTGGCGGAGGAGTGATGGGGGCGCGGCTATGACGTCACCCGGCAGGTTCGCCCCCATTGGCTGAACCGCCGGGGGGCGTGCCTAGCCGCTCGACGCGAGTTCCTACTCTCAATTCTATTGAGAGCAGGAGTAGCTCTCGCGCGAGCGCTGCGGCCCCCCCTCGCAGCGGGCCCGGCGCCATTGCGGGGAGGGCTCTCGTGCGCGCAGCGTCCGCCACAGCGGACGCTGTAGCAGGCAGCGTGGGCAAGGCCTTAGCACTGTTTTCCCTGGATCTGTGCATTGTCAGCCTCTTTCTTATTCTCATTCTACCCATGGAGACGCAGATTGCTAATTTCAGCTACTGTATGGTTGTAACATCGATGACTCCGGCATACTCCTGACTGGGAAGCAAGTATAAAATTGAAAAGCAGATTCATAAAGAGACCTGTCCTCTCTTCTCTGCATCAGTAGTGCAGCTGTAACCTTATTACACAATATTTTCTGAAATCAGCATTTTGCGCAATTGTTTTTTTTTTTAATTCTTTTAATTTTTGGTAGAGTTGGAAACTGGAGGTGTTTCCTGATGCAAGACCACATACAATAGATATATTTGAAATTCAAGTTTTTCCATCCAGAGGGCTTATTTGCATGGGTAACGGTCAGCGGCAAAGTCCACCTGTTGATTGTGCTGTGAATGCATTTCTCCATGGCGGTGAAGCTCTGAGATCCATTCATCTGAAGGGAGCTCAGAGGTTCCCCGACTAGTGGTTAACACAAGAGATGAGAGGGACAAGCGCATTGTCCAAGCGGACAATTTTTTTTTAACATAGGATTGAAGCATGGGGTCTCCGGAGCTGAACCCCGTCCATTTCAGCTGCGGGGAACCCCTGCTTCCGGAGACACTGTCCTCCGTAGGGGGGTGCCAGTAGCCGCTCGGCTTGCAGGAATCAGGTAATGGGCGCTTTGCAAAGCTCCCACACCATGCGGTCCAATAGGAAGCTGTGATGTCATTGGTGCGGCATCCTGTTGTCCAGTGTGACGTTGGAGCTTTAAACTTGCAGGAGATACCGGCACCCCCACCTTTCGGAGGTCTGTATCTCAGGAAGCAGGTGTCCCATGAGCTGGAATTAACGGGGTTCAGCTCCAGAGACCCCCTTATTCAATCCTGTGTTTAAAAAAAATATTGCCTGCTTGGATTGGTCCTTTAAGACAACAACAGAAAGAAAACACAATTATAGATAAAACAACAGTGTTATAACACACTGATAGGAAACATGCAGCCTGCGGGGACTTCACATGCGGCCCCCCAACTTCCTTCAGCAGAACGCTCTCCATCTCTACCCAGTGCAGAGGGAGCAGGGACGTTGTGCCTGCAAATCGTAGCTTCTCCCCGCTCCCTCTGCACTGGGGAGAGAGGGAGAGCGTGATGGTTGTCATGGGAGACAAGTACTTTTTCACCAAAACCACCGGGATCACTAGCACCAGACAGGACAAAGTTATTGAATAAAATGGGGTTTATTCTGGCACGCCAGCAGACAAACAAAGATGTACAAAACACTATACAATACCAACTGGGGGCCTGGGGAATAGACTCTAGCCTCGCTAGGTGCAGGCGCCTGCTTCAAGAAGGCTTGTCCTGTCCGCTTCTCGTCTAGGATCTCAGAGGGCTGATCACACAGCAGCCCCTCTGAGATATCTCTCCAGCTGGTCACTGTAAAATATCAAACTCCTTCACAGAATGTCTCTCAGTCTCTCTGTCTCTCAGATAGTCCTCTGTGGGTAGATTTCCACACTCCTTCCCAGAGTGTCCCCCAGTCTGTTAGCCTCTCTCGCTCTCAGATGCTCTCTGAAGGTAGAACTGATTCTCTGATCAGCAGCACCCCTTTATATATCCCTCTGTGGCTATCATTTACATGGCAGGGGGCTGCTGGACAATCGGAGCATTGATTAAGTTTGTGCGACAACAGCCAGAGGGCGTGCTAAGAACCCATCCCTGATTAAATCAGAGTCTGTGCAATACAATGCTTTTACTCCCAGATCTGATCAGCAGCCTTTCACCTCCCCCCAGGAGTCCAGACACCTAGCTGTCCCTAATCCTATCATTTCTATAGAAAGCTTCAACTAAGTGGATTGCATTCTCCATAGAAATGACAGTAACAATGGAATATCTCATTTGCTTTCTTGCAGGGCTGACACCCAAAGCACATTTACAGAAGAATGTTGATTCACTAAACTGTGGGATGGCATTTACAACAAATACAGACTTTGAAATACATTCTTACAGACATATAAATACATTTACTTATTCCCTGTTCTTCCCCAGATATAAAATACATTTGGCCAAAATAAGCCTTACAAAGGGAACCAAGTTACATAGAATTAGGGGTAGCTAGCTGGGCTTCATCCCAGTTTTGTGATGACAGTTAGCCCTACCGTCACAATGATGATGCCCTGGTATCTCTTGATGCATGCAAAGTGAAAATTAGCTTTAGAAAAAAAAACATAAAGCCCATCTAAAAGCAATTTTTGTAAGAAATTACAGCTCAACCCCCTTATAACGCTGTGGTTGGGGTCCAAAGAATCGCATTGCATTATAAACGGATCACGTTAGAAATAATATACAATTGTATGCATTGTACAATAAAGTATTTAAGATATCAATAATCGTGTTCATAAATACAATAATTGGGAGCCAAGCTTGCATCGCGTTATAAGCGGATTCGCGTTGTAACGGATCGCGTTATAACGGGGTTGAGCTGTATTTACTTTTTTTTTTTTTAGAATAACATCTGATATATGTGAAGGATACTGCACTAAGAAATGGATTCATCCTAGTTTTACAAAGTAGATGCACTTATAAAATCTATTTTATAAAATGTTTATGTCCTGCCAAATCCAGAAAGGTATATTTTTATTTGCACCGTTGGATGTATTTGTCACCTTTTCTAGTTCTTTATACCAATGAAGTAGTTCTGTGTATATATAATTTCTCTAAACATTTCAATACATAATGTTACAGATGGGAGAAGTGCATTAAGATACAGGAAAAGGGGGTCTCTGCCCCGAAGAGCTTACAATCTAATCAGCACGTGGGGAGACTAACAGTAGGAGTGTATTGCTTAGAGTGTGTATAGGAGCAATTTTGTGGTTCTTAGTCGTCCAGGACTTTTTAAGTGCTTCATTGAACTTGTGAGTTTTCAGATGGGTTTTGAAGTTAGAGAGCAAAAATACTAGGTGGCCATTGAGTGGGAGAGTGCCCAGTAGAATAGGGTGCAATAAGTAAGAAGTGTTTTAAGCTTGAGAGAGCTGTAATGGCCCGGGAATGAGAGAAGAGAAACCTGAGCAGAGCCTAGTGATATAGCAGGGATGGAAAACCCTAAAATGTCCACCCTGGCGCCTGTGCTGTGTACAGTAATGACAGACCTGATTGACAGGTCAAGTCATCGCAGCTCAGTGAGGGGAGTGGAGGGGGATAGTTCATCGGGAGAAAAGTAGAGTACAAGACACAGGCCCTGTGATAATTGGGGGAGGGCTAAATCGCCGCCTAGGCTGAGCCCTCCCTGCTTTCAATGCACACTGTGGGATGGGGGGGGGGGGGGGAAGCGGGGGAGTGCTGTATGAGAGTGTGGTGTGTGTCTGTCTTCGTCTGTGCGAGAGTGTGACACACACACACACACACACACACACTGACAGAGGGGCTGGCTCCTAAAAATTTTGTATGGCTCATAAGTATTTAAGATTTTTGGCAACCCCTGGCAAGTGGTTAAAACTGAGATATAAAGAGGGGCAGATGAGTGGAGGAGAGCCTTAAAAGAGAGAGAAATTATTTTGTAGTAAATATTGTTTTTCATAGGGAGTCTTCAGGAGAGTTCTTTACTAAATAATATACGTCGCTTTAATGGTGGGTAACTTAATTATATATATATATCTCTCATAGAATGAATATTAAACCACAAATTAATTTTATAATCTATCCGTTCTGCTAAAAATAGAAAAGCACGCATTATTTGTCTGTTTACATCAAGGATATTAACACAATTGTGCCTTGAACATTGCTGGAACCAAAAACGAAAACATCACAATACAAACACTCAGTACTCAAAGGGTTAAGGGTGATGCCTTCGTGGACAAAATGGAACCAATGGCAGTGATCTGTTTAAGGAATGACATGTAGAATGAAGGAAAACAATTACATTGTCCAAAGTGTTTTCAAAATGTTGGTTTTTGCAAACAAACAGGAATTTCACCTCTAAGATGAGGGCAGTTTCCCTCTTCCAAGATGGTCGCTGAGCAACTTCCTGCTACTGAGCAATTTGGGAAGAGTGATCTCATAAATCACTGCTCTTGATTCGCTTGCTGGTACTGTAGTTTTTTTTTTTATGTCTGGAATCCATTTTAAACATCCAATCCAGATATGCTGCTGTGTTGGAGGTATCTCACCTATGGGGGTCCAGAATATAAATCAGCAGCAGTCCTGCACTAGCAGATTGCTAAATTCACACAGTGTAAAAGCAGCACAGATTTGCTTTTAAGAGCCTATTGAAGATTGGTCTGGCTGGTTCGCAAATGAAAATAGGTGTATCACACCTCAATCATTAAGTCCACGGATCAAATTGTCTTCATTATGTTTTTCAGAGACAGATAGACAGCATTTTATAAGTCTTGCACAGGCATTTCACAGTTATGAGCAGAGAACGACAGTCATGATTGTATCAGTTCAAGTTCTTTGGTAGATCTGCATTCTATATACACAGGATCCCACACTTATACCGGAATTCAGGATATCCAGAATTGCCCATGTATGATGTTGTTTTTCTCACTTGAAACAGCAATTTCTGTATATTTTATTTCACACCTCGTTAGTCCTATTCCCTTTCATGTATTACACTGGCGTCACATTTAATTCTTACTTTTCCCGCACGGCTGGATGCGTGCGGGCCGCGTGGTGACGGCGGCATGTCCGCGCGTCACTATGACGTCACAGTCACGTGGCGCGCCCGGCTTCCCCGACACCCCTGAAGTTTGAGTGAGGTAAGCGGAGGGTGCGGGGAAGCAGAGGGGCACAGGCAGGAGCAGCTAGGGGGCCGGGAAGGGGCATAAAAATGCGCGCGGAGTGGAGGGGGTGCACGGAGGGGATGCGGCTGGCGTGCTGTCTAGTCACGCCGCCAGCCGGAGTAAATCCCCGGCCAATTAGTGGCAAATGTAAGAATAAAGGCTGCCGCAGCAGTATCTATCACCTGTCTGCCACCTTAAACATACCAAGGATGCTTCGCTCATTCTATCAACTCCCTAAATTCTCACACTGTATTTATCTAAAGTCTCTTTGTATTAATAACCATGCTACCTAGATAATTAGGACATTGCATTTCTGTGCCCTTTATCAGCTATTTAGATGCTAACATCTAACTCGGGGGTGCGCAAAGGTTTGACCCTGCGTCCCCTGCCTGCTTGCCGCCCCCCCACCCCCGCTCCTGCTCGGCTCTGGTATCAAATGACGCCGTGACGTCACGTGATCCCGCTGCGTCATTGACCCTGGGTTACCATAACGACGCGTCGCCGAAGACCAGGTAAGAGAATCAGCAGAGGCCCCACTCTCTAGAGCTGAACGTCAATAGGGGGTGCCGGTGTCTCCATGTTTAAATGTTCCTCATCAGGCCATAGGAATCCGCAAAGGATGACATCACGCCTACCTATGGCCGCAGGACATTTAAAGCCGCCATTATGTTAGCAACACAGCCCCGTTGGAGCTTCTACATGAAGGAGCTGGGGGGATGCCCTACGGAGGTAAGTATCTCGGGAAGCAGGGGGTCCCAGGAACTTAAATTAATGTACTTTTTAGCTCCGAAGAGCCACTGCTTCAATCCTATACAGGTGAACCACGGTATCCGACGTCCCGCTTTCCGTCGGATGCTTTATCCGACGCCGCATAATGCAGTCTGCTGGACGCATTATCCGACGTCGGACCCACTTATCTGACGGTCACCACTGCGAGTAACCTTGACCGGCAATCCGACGGTCCGTTATCCAACGGCGGTTTGCGGGGCACATTCCGTCGGGTAAGCAAGTACGCCTGTAATTAACTAAAAAGAAAGAAAACAGGAAAGGCAATCTGAGGTGCTGCTTTAATAATAGTAGAACAACCATACCAAGAGGAAGAATTCCAGAAGGAAAACTCTGTCAAAGCGCTATGCGTGAAACGCGTGGGCGTTTTTCCACCTGCTCTCCACGCTGTTCACCATGGAATAAAGGTGATTTTAGTTATAAAAATTTTTTTTGTGTGTGTCTAGCCCCAGTTTGTTTTGCAGCTGTGTTCCGTGTTTTTTCCTTCTGGAATTCTTTTTACTACATGCCTGGCGTGATGCACGCACTGATACGGACTGCCTGCATACTGTGAGTATCCTCTCTTTAGGGACTAAATTAGTTATTAGGGACTTGTTCCTGTTCTCTTTGTGAAACCATACCAAGAGCTATTTTCTTTAACATTCTTGACATTTCCAAAAAATGATACTTTTTATTTCTTCACTAACACAATGAAACTACTGCATGTAGATAATGTTTTATTTTATTTTTTGTCAACCATATTGTTGTAGTAATAACTAGGGTCCCCAAGAAATTATTTACAGGTATTATGAAAGTTGGGACTACAGTGCAATCGTCAGAAACCTTAACAAATGAAAACCAAAAACGTTAAAGACCATTTGTTTGAACATATCAAGAGTATTGAAAACTTAAACATTTCGAACATGATATTTGAAAATAAATCGTAGTTGAATGTTAATAAGTATATCGGTGATATTTAAAGCAGCAATCTGTGCTGCTCATTAAAAAATAAATAAAGGGTTTGTATATATGTATATATACACATATACACATACACTACATTTGGTGCAAGCACTCCTGGAGATACTGTAGATAAGAATAGAAACTTAACTGGTTGATCCGTTTTCACCTCTTAATCAAAACATTACAAAAAATAGAAGACATGTACAGCACTCCAGAATTAGACAAATCTAAAGATGGATTTATTTAACACATAATGAGATACAAACCATAAAATCTGAGCAACGGTTCGAGCTAAAAAACAGCTTTTTATCAAGCTCCTGCTTTCTCAGCTTGATAAAAGGCTCTTTTTGGGCTCAAAACGTTGCTCAGATTTTGTCTGTCTTTAAATTATTCTAATTCTGGAGTGCCGTGGGCATATTCTATTTGTGTGTGTGTGTGTGTGTGTGTGTGTATCTATATCTATATCTATCCGGAATAAGCGAGTGTGAAACGTGTCGGCTGGAGGGTTGCTAACCGACTCACTGATGTTTTCACATGATGCGACTGGGACTCCTTGCACTCCATGCATAATATGGATAATAGATCCATCTCCACAGCAATACAGCCATTGCCTAATGGGATTTATCTAGCCAGATGGTTTATATTTGATATACTGTATCAATTGTTCTATTTAGGTGCTATCATTTATTATATTTTGTATAGCGTCTGATAGTGACATGAGATAATAATTATTAGTGGGTATAGATGCTAATGGTTAGTATACAGATACTATAGTATTTGTTTTAGGATCATCACTCCTAGATCAGCCAATCTTGGTGCCCTTCTTTTTACACCTATTCTTTATTGTACGGCTGACACTATATATGAGGTAGATTACTATTAAGTCAGGGATATGCCAGTGTTGGCGATTTTGTTTTTCCTTTTTGTACAATTTTTTTTTTTTGGTAGGCCGTAGAGCACGTGGTTGAAATATAAAAATGCTGTATTTCAGTTATGTACTCTACGTCTATAAATATATAAAAAAAATCCACATCACTGGCATATCTTAACGTGCCACAAATATTGGGCACCTGTTCATGTCCTCTTTTTCGCTAAAAACAAATATGAAAAAAGGACCAGTTCAAAAAATTTAGAAAAAAACCCAGAGAGATATGTAAAACAGAAAATATAAGAGATAATAGGTGCGAGTGGGATAAAGAGATGCCAAGAGAGCCTCTAGTATAAAGTAGTAAAAAAAAATAGTCCACAGCTGCAGTATTGCAAAAAGTACAAAAGACTTAGTTTTTTTAACAATGTTTACAGACATCCGGAAACAAAATAGCAAATGGCAGCAATTTTGCAAGATCCGCTGTCATATATTTCAGTTTGCTAGCTACGTCTGAAAACAAGGACTGCATTATCCACATTTTCTTATCCGCAATCTGACATAGCAGGGAGATGCGATCTCCCCACAGCCATAGGGCCTGGCACTGGGCAGTCCATCATATTCTGAGGATGGAAAAAACAGAACAACCACAAAGCGTATATATTCAACAGTGGACACCACTACCTCTACATCTCAGAACCTCCATTCCAGAGATAATGTGATAGGCACCTCACATAAAGATTGATAGATCGTACTCCCAATTCAGTCCCTTCGGGAACATGCTATCCAATTTCTCAATCCATTTTGCCTCCTTCTGTTTTGAACACTTAGAGCAGTCCCCGCCCCTTCGCAGGTAACATAACTGGTAACTTGGTAACATAACTGACTTACCACATGGTTCACCTCTCTAGATGTGGGCAGCAACCGGAACCTCCACATCCCCTTGTCGGATCATGAATTTATGCCCAAATAAGCAAGGCTACACAGGCATTTTATCTTAATATATAAAATCGAAAGGTTGGTACTAGCTGCGGTGAATCTGATTGGTCCTCAGCATCTGGCCAATCAGATTGGTGGGTCTGACGTCACCCAACTGCCACTCTCTTCCCCCTCGGCCACACACACACACCTCTCTCTCCCCGGCGCTCAGCTCTCTCTCCCCGGCGCTCAGCTCTCTCTCCCTCCCTGGCACTCAGCTCTCTCTCCCTCCCCGACGCTCAGCTCTCTCTCCCTCCCCGGCCCTCAGCTCTCTCTCCCTCCCCGGCCCTCAGCTCTCTCTCCCTCCCCGGCGCTCAGCTCTCTCTCCCTCCCCATGGTGTGTGTGTGTGTGTGTGTGTGTGTGTGTGTGTGTGTGTGTGTGTGTGTGTGTGTATTTGTGTGCCTGCACACATTTAATAAATATTTTATTTTTACCAATGTTTTTTTTTTTAATAAATAATAAATTACACATACATATATACATACATACACATACATAAACACACACAAGCACACATAAACACACAAACACTGTACCTTCACAGCTCTCAGGCACGTTCTATAGTATACATACAAAAAGCATGCAGCACGTGCACTCGCGGCCGCATGCAGTATAGAACGGGCCTTAGGCAGGTCTGCAACCCTGCCTTTCACCATTATCCCCAGCATACAGTGCTTCCACAGCAGCAAGGGATTCTGGAAAATGACATGCAAATGAGCACACAATGTGTCACCTTTTGTCTGAAAAACCATTGTTACATGGAGCCCATATAAGCTGATGCTCGCTGTTAACACAGCTTTAAAGCACAGCATGGGAATCACACACACACACACCCCTCTCTCGCTTGATTGTTCTGGGATGTTGCTTGTGCTGCTGGCGCCTCCTCCCCCTCCCGCTCCCCACACAGCTGGAGGAGAGGAGCTGCATGCTGGTTTTTCCGTGACTTCAAAAAAAGTAGTGAGTATTTTTTACTTTAAAAAAAAAAACTCTCATTCAACATTCAACATTGGGACAACTATTCTGAACACACACACACACGTATACATATTTGTACATACATATACACACCCACACACGACAGAGATAGCGGACATCCCAGCTTTTCTAGACTGACTGAGATCCTCCCCCGCTCCCCCCCTCTCCCAGACTCACCAGCTCTCCTGCACTGCACACAGCCCACAGTCTCCTGCACTGCACGGGTAAGTCCTGCGAAGGGGGTGCCTCTGCAACACCGACTTCAGGGAGAGCTGGGAGAGTTATCTCAGCTCTCACCCTCCGGCAGACGCGGAACCCCTGATCGCGATCCCGATTAAAAATTGCGATCCCGGTTATAACGCGGTCTCATTCTGTGGCCCCCGAGCACCGCGTTATAACGGTTCAGCTGTACTTGCAAAGCAGCTGCTGCTGCTTCGCTAAAATGTACTTCTTCCCCAGAATTGTTTTGCGTTTTTGGCAAATTCAACATAAACATTTTGGGAAACATTTCAGTTGAAAATGCACATAAAAAAATTGTGGAGGAGAAAAAATGTATGTAATTGACAGTATAACTGGCATAATCAACATTGAAAGAATTAATGGGTAAAAGAAGACTATGGGGCCTATTCACTAAACTTCTATAAGTGCATAAATGCACTATAAATGCCCTTTTAGTGCGATATTGCACGTGTAGCTATTTACAAAGCTCCGCTAACAGTGCAATATCTCAGTAAAACGGCTGTCTACCGAGCTATAACAAGTAGTCTGGTATCTCTCTCTCTCTCTCTCTCTCTCTCTCTCTCTCTCTCT
>WSYH01006830.1:13281-33874 GCA_036426205.1 Ascaphus truei
ATCTTCTATCTCTCTCTCTCTCATCTCTCTATCTCTCTCTCTATTCTCTCTCTCTACTCTCTCTACTCGTTCTCTATCCTCTTCTCTTCTTCTCTCTCTGTATAATGGTTACACAGTACTGAATAACACAGGGGTAGGGTCAATGGTTACACAGTAACATGGTAAGTTACATACAGGGATGTGGGGTTAGTGGGCGTCTCTCAGCTCTGACAGGTGCTGATTGTAGTGGGCAGCTAGTTCTGCTGTGGTTTCATCTTCTCCCAGTAGGATCGCTTTCTTTTGTTTCTTCTATATTATAAAGTTCTGGATAAGAGCGGGGATGCCTGCTTGTGAGGCGAGTTTTAAGGTGGAAGGCCTTAAAACCAAGAAGGGAGAAGGTGGCAGGGAGGCGTGGGTAAGAGCAGGGGTATGTATATGGCTGGGTCCAGGATTAGGAGAGATTCCCCAGCAGCAGGAAAGAGTAGATGAGAGGGTGTGAATAGAGAATTCTGGGGATGCTTTTCATTGAGGGGTAAAGAAGTGTTGGGAAGAGGTGTTATCATAATGGTGAAGTGTATGCGCACAGGAGGGGAGGAGAGATGAAGACATGGGGATAGGAGGAATGGGGGAAGTTGGAGGAGAACAGCAAAGTTACAAAAGGAGTGCGGAAACAGTAAGCAGAAAAGCATAGGGATGTTATAGATAGATGCAAGGAGGAGAGACTTCCTAGGAAGAGTACAATTATCAGAGATTTAGTTTCACAGCTACAGAGTTGTTGTTTTGTTGAAGTACAGGTACTGATCTTCTTGTATTGTCCCCCCCCCCCCCCCCCCCGGACACCCACGAGCAGCTCAGTGAAATGCCCAAGGTCCCAGACCCTGTTACACTGCTCGATCTTTTGGTTCAAAAGAGCCGTTAAGTATTCCATGAGTACTACTTGTTTTTAACATTTTTCATTTGCAATCTTTTTATTTGTCTTTTGTTGTTGTTTTTTAATCAGGATTAGTTATTTATATCAGCCTCCTCCAAAGGAGGTCACTGTCTATTGCGTCGTAGATCGCGACTGCCGAATCCACTTTCCGGTGTTGACGCTGACGACGCCACGTGGCGCAGTCGCGTCACTTCCGGTTTCGGATTCTAATACTTTTTGCGACAAGTGAGATGGGAGACGCTCTTTGACAAAGCGTCAAGAGAGTGAAACGTGTCAGTGGTGCTCCCCCGTGCCACCCTCCATGATGTCACCCAAATTTCATAAATGTTTTTAACCTATTTGGCTTGTGCTTAGCCCCTTTTTTCGCCTGCTGTGCTCTGTTTTTTCCTATCCTGGTTTTCTATTGTCCTGAAACTAGTTGTGCATGTCCTCTGTTCTATGTCCTGTCCACTGCTCAGTGTAACATTGCACAATGTTGCCTTCTCTTGCTCTCAGCCTGTGCCTAATAACCTTTCCATGGCTGAGTGGTATGATCCAGGACCCCCGGCAGTAGGTTTCTCCCTGCCGTTTTACTGCATGTCAGGTCATATCCTCTTCCTCTTTTCACCAGCAGCCCTTCGGGAATGTCATGTCTCCCATCATCTCCTAGTAACGTTGAATGTCTTTTACCTTTTCCTGAATTATTCCAGTCCACACCCCCCTTTTTTGCTTGCTGCTATTTTTGCTCAGAAAAGCTTACAGAACAAAGGAAGGACTTTGTGTGAATACAAGGGGAAGGGGTTTCCCTGCAAGAACGAGACTTACAGAATAATATCACTCAGCTTATCACGGAAGCTGAGAGAAGGAGAAAGAACCTCTTGCTGGAAACTGCATCACAGCGCTCCAGCGCATCTGGCATTCCTCAAGGTGCAAAATCAGCGCGCTTCTAACGGTCTAGCGCAAGTGCAACGCTACCAAGGCACGAGCTAGCGCAGAGGCTGCTCGCACAAGCGCTGCATACACTCAGAAGAGCTAGCCATGCATTAGAGAGAGCGCTCCTAGAAGAGGAGGAGCAGAGGATATTGCAATCGCCGCCGCTACCAGCCACCATTACAGCTGCTGCTACCGTCACAGCCACTGCGCGTAGGAGGCGAGTTGGACGCCGAACTTAGAAGCCTTAAGTAAAGAAGAGGACACTGCAGCCCCAAACCGAGGTCTTGGATGGAGCCACAAGACAGGATGGCAGGGAGCAACCGTAGAGTGGGTTGCTTTAGAGGATCCAGCCCAACGTAAAGACTATGTGGGAGCCTCCCCAGTGTGAACGCCAACGCACCAGCTCTACCCGATGAGGAGGATATCACAGATGCCGAAGCTTTGGAAAGTCAACGTGGGAAAGATACGTTTCTTCAAAGGCATACACTTTTGGGATAGCTACAGCCACAAAAGTGATCCACATTGCCCCGCACGATACGGATGCATACAACAGGCTCGCAATCACAAGTACGCCCACACAGAGAAACAACTCCCCACAGTGACCAGAAGTCCATCGCACATTCACGTCAAGGAAGAAACAACTGCAAAGTACCTCCCAGCAACCACCATTGGACCAAGGCCATCCTCTGTAGCATGCCAAGGCCCACCCGACATCACAGACAACACAGACAAAGTAGATGGGGACAGAGCAATATACCAGAAGCATCACCCACATCCTCCGTAAAACCAACATACTGATGCATCGGCCTAACAGACATGGGAAAGTGTGAGTCATGATAACGTCGTGATATGGTACAAACAGGACTTACAACTTCGACGACCCGTCCTGAGTACTACAAGGTATGGAAGTGCACATTCAAGATGTAATCAAGAGTCTGGTCTTCACTGCGAGGGAAGCTAGCATGCTAACCAAATGGCTTGGGAAAGAATACAACGAGCATGCGAAAGAGACTCAGCCTCAGCAAAATGTAAACCGCCCCCAGTAGGAGTGTGCTATGGTAGCCCATAGATAATGAAGATGCACTTTTCAAGAGAGTTGTAAACTTCCCCAGAATCAACGGTGAAAAATTATACAAAGTTATGAGAGCTCGGAGATTGCTGCAGGAATTGTAGTCATTCAAGAGCAGATCAATCTCTATACAGGTCTCACATCTTAGATTCCGCTCGTGGAGTGTAACCTATCTTGGAGAAAAAAAATACTCACAACCTTTCAAGAAAAGATGGCCTTTTTGCAAAGTTTCAAAATACAAAAGGGCAGAGCAAATCACCTTTCCCCCCTTCTCATTCTTCTTGGCTTTATTCGTTAAGCAGCTAAATTGAAAAATGATCCCATCTTCGCCTGGGTATGCCAGCGGCACACCAATGCAAGCCACCTAAAGAAGGTGAAGACCAGCGACAAGATAGAGTCACACTAAAACACCCGTCTTGGTCCACAGGACAGACATTTCGCTACAACCTACACGAGTCCCAACCACCTGCCGCCGCAAACAAAGAAATACGGGACCCAATAAGAGGAATGTCCCATACACAAAAAAACACACCATTTGTACGTAAGACCCCCCTGCATAGCACGTGATGCATACGGGACACGGGTTAATAACGACGCCGCAAGCGTACCCCTCTTCACCCACTCAGGGGTCTCCAAATGGGTTGTATCTCTCCTCAAACGTCCCAATACCACCGCACGAACAGCAACTCACGAGTGAGCACGTTGACTTTAGATATGCAACCAGGGTTAAACACAAAGGCTTCTCTAGCAACCCCCCTTTTCCTCTGCAAGGAACCAGCGAGTAGTATTAACCCACTACTCAATTGCACATCATAACCATCCCACTGCCACATGAGGTTATGCAGATATGATAAAAGATCTTAGACTAAAAATTACCGCCTCAGGTCCCTGTTTCTTATAGGAAAAACTATGCACTTAACACACAATCAGTTGTAGTAACATGTGCCTGAATTTAGCAAGTTATTCTCTCCAGCGTGCACAAAGTTCATTCAGAGCCCAAAGCATTACTTATTAAATGGTTTAATATATATAAAAATACAGTGCTTGAATTACAGAAAAGGTATTACAAAAATAAACATACAATTTACAATTAAGGCAGAGCAGCTTCTTAAAAATAAAAGGGGTTAATTAAAAACAGAAAAAGTGCATTGGTTTAAATTAAGCCCATAGAGGACGCAAGAACCTACTCAAATAATTTGGCGTTTGCTTCAAATGTGTGCTTCCACAAAATCATCGTCTTCAGAGAATGTTAAGAAAAGTATAAATGCCACAGAGGTGTAAACCTAAGCCATTCAAGGCCCCTAACTCCATGACAGAGCAGAGCAGGGAGGTGGGGGGAGGGGGGGATTTTCTCCTCACCCATCTGTAGCATCTAAATGCACCGAGGTTGCGGAGAAGGGCCAGTGGTAGATCCTGTTCTAAGATATGCCTGCTGCATTACCACCAGAGGAACAACCTGAAAAAAAAAATATAAAGATATGTATGCTATTATCGATGACCAAAGCATCCGATCATTTGGTCAGGTCAGACATGAGTAAGGGCGCGTAGAAACAACAGGGAAGAGAATGAATGGCTAACATCATATGTTGGTAGACGGTAGAGGTAAGATACCTCTCCCTACACTCATAGAGTGCCAATCAACTGGCGGAGGACAGGAGCCGAAATCCCCACACCAGAGTGGACGCTATCACCATCTATCTTAAGGTGATAGCCGATGGCATCCCCGCACCGTTGAATAGCCCGCCAGATCTTGCTGATCTACTCGGCGGGACAATCATGGGAGTACACAAAATACTGGAAACAGACGCAACGGTGCCCACACGATGCCCATATGCCCAGACCCCGACTTACCTTGGATGGGTGATAGTGGGTGAAGTGTGTATCGACAAGGTATACGACCAGACAAGTAGATTCCCTACGAACAACATATGGAAAACGGACGGGTATCTCTCTTTAACCATGTCCGACCATTTCTATGTCAAAGAGAGGCTTGGGAACAAAGAGAAAACAGAGGCGTATCAGCAAAACATATAGAGATGTCCCGGTGCCAGAAAAATGTATGATGACCTAGGATGACAGCGTTCGACAAACGAAGATGATAATAAGCAAGCGCCACGATGTAAGACGAGAATTCTGAGGGGATGATAAGGAGCTCTTCAAAGAGAGATTGGGCAGTTGGGTGGCTCTGCTCCCCATTCCGTTCACCTAGCAGACGTCTCACAAACAACATGCCTTCTTCTAGACTCTCCCTACTACGCCGCAATCTACAAAGGGAATGTAGAAAAGGAATCACTTTGTGGCTTTATGTGCAGAAGAGATATTCGAGTGGTCACGCAGAGCCATCCCACACTGAAGGAAGGTGAAGAAAGCATGTGGTACCCCTTACATCATTTGAATCTACCACCACAGAAACCTGGTCAGACCGGGTAGTGTTGATTTAGTGCTCAGTAAAGGGACTCTCCCTAAACGATGTCCTCCTTACTGGGCCAGGGCTTAACAAATAGTCTCTTGGAGTGTTAATTCGCTTTCGCAAGGGGGCCCAATTGTCATAAAGCAGAACATCCAACAGATGTTCTACTGTTTCCTATGCGAGGAAGACACCCAGAGAAATACCTAAGGTTCCTATTGGTACACAGAAACGCAATATGATGACAAAGTCATAGAGTTTAGGATGAAAAGACATGTCTTCGGCAACACCTATCACCTGCAGTTTGGCCCCCACGGACCTAGAAAGATGGCCCAAGAAGGGTAAGAAGAGTACGAGGGAAGATGCTAAGAATTTCGTCGAAAGAGACTTCTACAGTATATAGACGATGGGCTGAAATCAGTTCCCACGAAGAAGAGAAGCCATAGCACCTACTCAAAGAATGCAAAAGAGCCAGTAAAAACTGCCCGAGAGACCAGGTTTTTTTAACACCTTTTTACTACCGGGATCATATGATTGAGCAAAAACAAGGAGGTGAAATAATTGTAATTTATTCCAGGAAAAGACATGACACAAGGATCACATATTGCAATAGAAAATACACTTAATGGGGATATTGACTAACAAACTAAATTTTCTAGTCCAAATGGCTACAAAATGAAGTCGGTATGAGCGCTCCAATGAACCGCCAGGTACTCACAAAAAGGCCTGGAACTCAATTTGGAATGCAATTCCAAGCCGCGAACGCTACGTTCCGTTTCAGAACTTCGCGCCCCTGAAAGCGGACCTTAGAGAATTTCTTGCCTTGAAATTTCTGAAGCCGACTCGCAATCTATTTCTCCCAGAAAATCTTTGAATTTGTGCTGATGGTTTGGGCTTAGAATCTGGGTCCTGATGGTGCAAGGTTTCTATAGGTTTTGGAGTCCCATTCACCAACCACTACAGCCAATCAGTACGTGGCAATTCCCTGCCAGCCCTCATCACCGATTTGCTGTGTATACATGAAGGCTGGGTGGGCAACGATTTCCATTATGCTAAGGGCATGCGCCAACTTGGCAACCTCTGCTCTTAGATATTGAACCGCCACCCAGTTTGTCCTAGGCTCGCAAGTCTGGGGGGTGGGGAAATGGTGGCCGATAGCCTTGTGCTATCAGATGGGGTACTTGAGTGTAACTCCAGTAACTCCGTCTGCCCCCTAACACCTACGAATCCTTGTTTTCAGTCAGGACCGAGTGACACAGTGACACCAAGGCTGGTGGCCATCTGGTCTTTCGGAACCAGGACTGGAAATCCACAGTTCATATTCAGTGCATTCAACCATATATACCTTTATCAAATGTACTCTTTAATAAAATTATGCTTTAACACATTACTGGCTAAATAACTAAGTCTGTTCTGGTGCGAGGGATTAGAATCGAGATCTTACTTTATACTCATAGCCTATCCCTAACACTCTGTAAAAACCTGACCTGTATTTTAACAAAACCTCCTCAGCTTTGTAACTTAGCTGGAGATCGAAAAAAAGAAGATTAGGGACGTGATCAACTTAAACCAACTAATTGTGATATAAAAATTAATGAATCCAATCGCTAATTGTGAAAGGGTGCAAACTGTGAACTGAAAAGTGAATCAGTAAAAGAAGGGCACAAAATGATTGTACCCCAAAGAAAAATTCACTTAAATGCACACCACTAATTAAAATATAAACTTTTATTTATTATTACAAAACATATATTACCGAGTGTAATAGTATAAACTATGTTAAAAAGAAATTAAATCGAATGACAAATGTACCAGTGTCCCCCTCAAATATAGCACCAACTACTACTCAGTACATAGTGGTAGGTGATGGGGTTGTATGGTGCAATCAGCAAAGGTGGAAAACACACCATATCGTGGATAGCACAGATAGTGTTTTGATAGTGTTACCAGAGCAGGAATTAGTGATGGTATTATTATCCCTATTTTGGTTTTCCACCTATAGAGTGCTTAATATTCTATAGTGTACCACGTGCCAGGGAGCTAGAACGGAAAGGAGTACTAGTAGGCACATAAGTGGTCACAGATACCTTGTACATTTCTCACACTGCACTAGAGGAGTAATACACCGTGTATCTATAAATTAAGCACAAAATGATGAACTACAAGGGCCACTTGAATCCACAGCAGTGAGCCTTAGCACCCCTTGCACAGCCAGGAACAACTGAGAACGTAGAAAGGCACGATGCAAGGACTCCAATATCACTAGGTGTAGATCAAGTCAATATTTCCCTGCCTCGTGGTAAAATACAACTAAGCACTAAACTATTAACATGTAAACACTGGACAGGTCTGACTAACACTGATTAAAAACTGTCATGACACGAGCTGCTGACGATTATGATGTGCCCACGCATTCACACATATATATAGTGGTCGACAAATCCGGTTCCAGGGCGACCTGCAAGCAGCTCACGCGATTTTGAATTAATTCCCCTGCTGCGCCGAAACAAATTAAAAAATCCCCCTTCCCTGATTTGACTGATGGACTTGCTGGCGCCTGGCCAGGATTTTTTTGGCAGGCAGCCTAGGCTCTAGGAGCCTGCGCTGTGATGTTGGCCCCTTCCTTTGGATCCTACTGAAGGAGCAAGAAGGTGAGCCCCCCGCCTTCATCCCTCCCTGCCTCCATTCGTGCAATGCCTCCATTCCTGCCATGCCTCCCTGCCATGCGGAGCTTCCTCCCTGCCGCGCGGAGACCCCCCTGCGCGCGGAGACCCCCCCTGCACGCATGAGGGAAGTGTGAGGGAGGAGGTAGTGAGTGAATGAGAGTGAGTAATGAGGATGAGAGTATGGAGTGACATGAGAGCAGTATGAGTGGAGAGACGATGGAGAGAGGTTGAGTGGAGACGAGTGGGAAGGTGCAACGGAGAGAGGTAGAGATGTGTGAGAATGTGATGGGAGTGACGGGGTTGACCGTGAGAGGGTGTGTGAGGTGAGACGTGTGGTGAATACGACACACCCACCAGTCGTGTCTATCAGTCTCCACAAACCCCAAGTGTCAGTCTGTCAGCTCACCCCACCAGAGGTGTCAGTCAGTCATCCAACCCTATGTCAGTCAGTCCCACGCAAGCCCCCAAGAGCTCACCACCACACTCAAGTGTCAGTCACCCTGCTACGACCCACCGCCACACCCCAAGCACCCACACTCTCTCTCTGTCACCATTCTCTCTCTGTGTGTTGTCACTTCCCTTGCTCTTCTACCTCCTTCGTGTACACAACCTTCACCCCCTCACATCTGTTCAAGCTCTCTCTCTCATCTGTCACACCTCATCTCTCGAGTGTCAGAGGAGCGGCACTCCGATACTATAGAGTCGATACGCGACTCAAACTCGCTCGGCAAACTCTCTCTCTCTCTCTCTCTCTCACCCTCCTGTCCACACTCTTCTCTATGTCACCCTAACTCTCCTCTATCACTCATCTCTCACACCACTACTCTCTCTGTCCTCCCTCTGTTGTCACTCTCCTCTGTCTGTGTCACCCACTTCTATCTGTCACTCTCTCGTGTCACCTCTCGTATCTGCTCCGTCCCCTACCCTCTATCATGTGTCACCTCTTATCTCGCCGTCTCGTGTCATCTCGCTGTCCTTCTCTACTCTCCTCTTCATCTCTCTCATCTTCGCCTCTCTCTCTTCTCTCTCTCTCTCTTCTCTCTCTCCTCTCTCACCTTTCTCTAAATTTTCCACCTCTCCATCTCTACTCTATAGGGCTCTGTCACTCTACTCTCTGTCTACATCTCTATCTGTCTACCTCTCTCTCTGTTACCTCTATGACCTCTTGCTCGTCTACTCTCCTCTCTGCTCGTCTACATCCATCTCTCTCTCTGCATCTCTGTTCTCTACCATCTCGCTCTGTCAAACTCTTTCTCTCTCTCTCACATACACACACTCTCTCTCTCGCTTTACTGTCACTCAACACCTCTCTCATCCACACTCGACTCCAGGATATCTTCAGTACCCCCCTATATACCTATAAATCTGCCCTATTAATACACCGAAATAACCTATTACTGCTTTCCTTCAAGCATCTGACTCTAGCTTCGCCGGGTTTAGACATCGGAATCCAGCCCTACCAGAAGACAGGTGGAAAACATCCCTCCCAATCATAACATCTGCGGACATGAGACCGACGTACCTGGACAATGAGGGGACCATGCGGATCAGGTAAGAATCCAGCGGGACTTGCTGCTTTAGATATTGTGAAGCCGGGGGGGCATATCCCAGACACTGGTTAAAGGGTACAGGAAACTAGTCATTCAACCGGGCTTTTTTCGGCATACCTCACATCTCTACCACAACACGGATTAATTGTAGTAAAATATAACATGTAATACAATTTGTAATGTAATGAATACAATAAAGTAAACTGATTGCAAAAACCAATGGTTGATTAACTTCTTATGAGATTCATTCTTTCTTTTTTGTTTTTAAAAAAGGGCGGGGGGACTGGGGCAGGGCATAGGGACGGGGCTATATATACTATATCACTATATACTATATATATAATAATATAGTACTCAGATATATAAAGCAGAAAGAGAGCCTGGTGTTCGTCCAGTTGGCGGATAGTTGCAGAAATCAATGAGTTCTTCAGTATTAGGTGATGCAACATTTTTTATTGGAACTAACCAATTTATGTCATAGCGACAAGCTTTCCGAGGTTTCTCCTTATCTCTTCAGGTCAAGCAACACTGATATACAAAGAAGTCAATGGCTAAAAACAGTGCTAGAGAAAAAAAAAAAACCCAGATATTTACTGTAATGAAAGTGGTGGGTGTTGAGTGTTTGAAGCCTAAGGGACGTGTGCGAAAAAAAAGAAACAGGTCCGGGGGAAGGGAGTGCTGGGGGGCCGGGGGAGACGAAAGCTGTGGATAAAAAGATAGAACGGCAGCAGGATAATTACAGACAATTTATGCGTAGGGTGCTGAGGAAAACCATGTCCCCACATTAAGTCCCTTGTTGTTGGGTCAAGTAGTCTTATCCATTCGGAGACTCAAATGTTTTCCGTTCTGGGTGCTGTAAACAATTCATTGAGGATTGTGCATTTTAATTTCATGATGGAAAGATCTGGTTGTGAGACAGTGAGATGCCTGTCCCACAGGTGAGCAGTATCTTTCCTTCGACGTGATGGGTATAGAGTGTATGTGATATTATTCATTCTCCTTATTGATGAGTCCCCTAAAATCATTTCCAATCCATCAATAAAACTAAAAATGGTTATTCCTGCAAACCTAAATACAACACGTTATTAGAACACAGACTAGTAAACACTTGAAAGATGGAACCACTAACTACCACATCTGTATACAGAAACAACTGACAGATGCAGTTACCTCCCACAACTCCAGCTACATCCCACTACACCCTAAAAACGGTATCATACACAGCCAGGTTAAGGACACCACCGCACCACTATCGCTGCTGGACACTGAAGACAGAAACGGCATCCACAACCCTGACGAATGCGCTTCAGGACAGAAGGGATCACGAAACCAAGACTATTGGCCCAAAACTATTAATCGCACAAAAGCCCACGAGAAACACTGCTTGACGAATACAGAAAGAAGAAGAACCTACGCAACGCATACCACTAGTGAAACCACACTACAAACCCTACCCTGGCGGGAATACGCAACAAATAATCAAAGATTGCAACCCATTGCGACGAGGATGCGACATTAAAAGAAACTTTCCCAAACCTACCATTCTGTGCGTCCGGCAACCACCAAACCCAAAAGAAATTAGTCAGCAGAAAACTCACCAACGATTTAAAGGACATGAATCAACGGACAAAAACCGTTTGCAGAAACACACACGCGCAAACTTGAAACAGATTTGCCAGGATTTCCACAGGCCCGTCAACAACCATAAGAACATTCAATTGTTAAAGGATCATAACAGCTGCACATCCACGAATACAGTGTATATGATAATGCAAAAATGTGGACAAGGTTGCGTGCTACATTGGGAGGAACCAGCCAAATTACAGAAGAATGAATTATGACAGGACACTCTATACTCCATCACGAAGAAGGAAGATACTGCTCAACCTGTGCGGACCATAACTCTCACAACAGATCATTCCTAAAGATTTAAAAATCAAACATCAATGGAATGTTTAAAAGCACCCAAGAAGGCAAAACATTTGAGCTCAGAATGCATAAGGACTCTTGACACCAAAACCAAGGGGACTTAATGTGGACAGTGGGTTTTCTCACCACCCTACACAAAATTCGTCGTGAATTATCCATTGCTCTATCTTATCCACACTTTCTCTCCCCCCAGCATCCCTTCCCCACTTTCTTTGACACTGTCCCTTGGCTTCAACATTTAACACACGGACTATCTACAGTAAATATCGGGTTTTTTTTTTCTCTACACTGTTTTAGCATGTTGATTCCTTGTAAATCAGTATTGCTTGACCTGAAGAAGAAGATTGAGAACTCTCGAAAGCTGTCTATGACATAAATGTGTATGTAATAAAAAAGGTAATACCTAATACTGAGAACTCTTTATTCTGCACTATATATATATATATATATAATATATATATATATTGATATATATATAATATATATATATATATATCTCTACAGATGGTGGGAAAAAGAAAGTACACCCTTCATGAATTCTATGGTTGTACATATCAGGCATAATAACAGCATCTGTCTTAGCAGTATTAAAATGAGGTAAATACAACCTCAGATGAACAACAACACTGACATATTCACGTGTCATGATGTTATTTAACAAAAATAGCCAAAAAGAGGAAAGCATGTGTGAGAAAAACTAAGGTATGCTTAATGATGCAATAGATTGTAGAAACCACCTTTAGCCAAGCATACTGAAACAGTAATCGTTTTCTTATGGACTTTATCAGTCTCTCACATGTTGTAGAGGAATTTTGGCCCCACTCTTCTTTAAACGTGCTTCAGTTCATTGAGGTGAGGGGGCTTTGTTTATGACACAGCTCTCTTCAAGTCACAGCCACAGTATTTCAATCGCCCGGGCTGAGGTCTGGACTTTGACTGGGCCATGGCGAAACCTTGAGTTCTTTTCTTTTCAGCGTCTGTTGAAATTTGCGGTGTGCTTGGGACACATTGTCCTGTTGCATCGACCAATTTCGGTTCAAGCTGTAGCTGTCGGACAGATGGCCTCACATTTGACTATAGAATACTTTGGATAGCACCCGAGGAGTTCATGGTCGACTCAATGACTGCAAGGTCCCAGGTCCTTGTGGCGCACAAAATCAAGATCCAAAAATAAACTCACACCCAACCACCGTGCTTGACCAGTTTGGTATGAGTTTGTTGTGTGATATGCTGTGTTTGGTTTTCGCACCAAACGTGGCGCTGTGACTTATGGACCAAAACATGCTCCACTTTTGGTTCGTCTGTCCAAAGGACATCTGTTCCAGAAGGTCTTGTGGGTTGCTTCAGATGCAACTTGCCCACTAAGCCGTGCGCCATGTTCTTTTTAAGAGAGACGAGTCTTTCTCCCTAGCAACCCCTTCCAAAACGCAAACAAATTTGGTTCAGTCTGTTTCTAATTGTACTGTCATGAACTTAAACCATTTAAATTGCTAACTGAGGCCTGTAGAGGTTGAGATGTATTACTTGGGTTTTTGTGCGCACATCCTTCTCTGAGGCATTGCAAGGTATGGACATTGGGAGAATTTCGCGTTGTGGACGTCACTCCTGGGAAGATTGGACAATTTGTCTTGAATGTTTTTCCACTTTTGAATTTAATATTTCGCATGTTAGAATGATGGACTTTTGTAAATGTTTGAAAAGTTGCCGGTATAACCTTCCCAGATTGATGGGAGCACCAGTTGGTCTTAAGATCATTGCTGATGTTCCTTCCTCCCTTGGCATGTGTTACACACCCCTGAATGACTACCAGACCAAACACAATGCTCAAACTTCTGAGCTTTTATAGACCGGTGGCTACACTTGCTGATGATTCAAATTAATCAAGGGCCATTGGTTAGCAGCACCTCATGCTATGCGTTAACATCTAAATACCTATGGATTAGCAGTGACAGGGTTTGTTGTGTTACGGTTTTCACACATGACGTCCCATTTTGGCTTATTTTTTGTTAAATACAGCATACCCGGGTGAAGGACACTACACTTAAGTACACTCCCGAGATAAGTACCATCTCCGCTCAATAGGCAACCCGGCAGCTCACGCATGCGCCTGTCGCACGTCCTGAACGCAATACCGGCTCCCCCCTACTGTTACCGAAGCTGGAGCGCAAGCGGGAGACTATAGAGGCTGTTAAAACAGCGTTATTTACACAGTAATGCACGTATTATAACTATTTTGCAGTACTTAAATGCGCATCGATAAGTGGGAACGGAAAAGGCAGAGTGTGCTTCACTTTAAGTACATTTTCACTTACGATACATGCTCCCGGGTCCCATTGCATACGTTAATGCGGGGGCCTGGTGGCGTAGCTGTAAATCAGTACCGGGTAAATCTGTTGGTTCGTTGGTTTTAATTGAGGTTGTATTACCTAATTTTTAGATTGCTATTAAAAGATGATTGTCATATGTCGTCGTGATATGTAAACCATAGAATCATATAGAATTCACACGTGCTAGATAGAATTTTACAGAAGCCCTGGAGATTCTCCTAATTGCTATTGCCCCGTGCCCTGTAGAGAAAGTGACTTTCCAAAGTCAACAAGACCGCGTCCCCACCCCGTTTTTTCCGATAACGTGCCCTGTCGATGAAACTGAGTTCTTCTGACCACCTTACAAACGATGGTAGTTCGCTGGGAGGATTTGACTGTTTCAGTACCTGACTGGCGGGTCTGCAGTATAAAACAGAGTAAAAAAACTTTACAAGCAGGAGCAACGAACAAGGATGAATAATCCTGCCCACTATAAATTATATCTGTAGGCACTGGAGCAAACCGACGGCCACAGATGTAGCCGTCATGTTGCATCGTGTAGTAGGCAACGAAATCCACCAGGCAATGGTTCCTTCGCCAATCCGTCTGTCATGAATCAACCGCACGACCAAACTAATGCGCCCATCAGGTATAAACACCTGGTTCTTCTGCTCTTAATGGGGAACTCCACGATATGTGAATCTTCCGGCTGGCTGCACAGTCTGGAAGAGACACATATTGAGAGTAGGACAGACATCAGTCACTCTCCGTCAAGCGCCTCTAATCAGGCGCGTCGCACAGTTTATTTATCTTTAATAAACAAATATTGAACCAAGGGCTATTGGCACCAACCACATTAATTTCAAGCCCCCAGCGGACCCTCGTCCCGACGTTACAGGCTCTTCTGGCGGTGGGGTCGCGGTATCTCACCCACTGCTTTATAAATGTCCCGATTTTCATGTGACTGTGACCATTTTAATAATGCCAGGCATACGCCCGAATAGCCCATACCGGGGCCTGTCAACTAATGAAGACGGGGGTCCCGAGGCTGCCAATATAACCAGTTCATCAACAGAGACCCATTGATTCAATACTGTGTTTATTACAATTAAAAAAAAAGAAGCTTCATTAGGCTTTAGAGGCTACATCCGTAGGTAATGAAGGGGGTTTAACCACGAGTACCGGGTTATATTGGGGTAGATAGGGTGGTTAGGACCTACATACGGAAGGTTGCATCAGGGGTTAACACCTGCCAACATTAGCGGTTGTATCTGCTAAGGGTTAATGCATTGGTTATCCCTCCATTAACCACCACGAGGACCTAACACCACCAGTTGTGGGAAATACCCCTTCACCCCACCCCCACTACTCCCCACATAATAAATGTAAAATACAACTGCAACCAATACTAGCCAATAGCTACCCCATTGACTGACCCCAAGTTGTGGTACCTATTGCCACTCAATGGGAGCAAGCGGATAACTCCGATCGCTAATGATAGGGGCAAACACTACCTACCCACCAATACTCCCAACTAAAACCTCCCCCCACCCCTACCCCAAACATACAGTACAGGAAATCCCTATTATCCACCGATCGGCATAAAGCGCATTTGCCCATTAAAAATTAAAAACATTTCCCAGCCAGAAATCATACTAAATGAAAGTTATAATTCCACCCTGCCCAGCGATGCAATGCCATTCCTTATCCATCCTTAACCACCCTAAGCTGTTATTAACGCTCCCCTATGGTAATTAAGGGGGTATCAACCTCCCGCTTACCCCCCCAGAGGCGGAATTCCCACCTCTTTACGGCAAACAACAGGAAGGCAAGCCGCCTAACAACCCTTCTTAACAATAAAAATAGTTTAAATGAAGATATAAACACTATTAAAACCCACTAGTAAAAAAAAAATAATATGTTAATGTAACACATAAATAGTAAAAGAACACTAAATAAGGTTATCAATAATATATGGATAAAAAAAACCAGTTGTATGTCCAAAAGTGTGAGTCTGCAACCCACAGTCAACGATCAGGGGATGTTTCTGGGCTGTAGCGAAAGTGATTCTGGACGTGTGGGCACCAGAGACTGTGCTGAACGAGGAGAACCAACTGTGTTAGGAAGACAAACAGCTTACCTTAATGTATGACTAGTAAGCGGTTCTGAATAAGTACCATGAAAGAGATACTTAGCTTGAGAGTTTCTTTGATGTTGTGGTTGTGAAGACTTCTCCTGCAGTCCTCCAAGAAGTGGGGAGAAACTGTACTGAAGAAGGAAGACACTACGACCGACCGACATGCCATAATAACCGTTTTGTAATAAGTTTAAAGAAAAAGTGATTGAAAACCTCACAACAGCAAAGTTTTTCCAGTGCGCAGTACATTTTAAGCTTTCAAGATTCTCCTCACCCTTGGAAGTCCCCCCCTGGGTACCGGCTAACAGGTCCGCAGTTCTCTTGTTCAATTCTGGCTTGGAGGGTCAACCTCATCCGGGGGGCAGTTCCGCCCCCACCGATGTTGGTTTAGTTTCCTCACTCGGTTCGTGCTGCTGCATTCCAAATCCTCCGTCTGGGTAGTGCTCGTACACCTGGTATCGCTCCGTCGGTGTATGGGATTGATTTTCAAAGCTCTGGCTAAGCGATAGCTCTTTTGCGTAGTGATGTCAACTGTAGGGCTATGGCCTGGCCAGAGAAAGACACCCCTACGCGTTGAACTGCCACTTATCTTCGTCAGCTGCGATTCCTCCGTTAAGCCCTTTGCGCTCCCAAACGTCCCCAGATCACTTTCGCTATACCCATCCCTCAGGACAAATACCCCACACTCCCCTTTACCCATGCTTACCACTGTGGTAACCCATGCCCACAAGATACCGGGTATGATTGAGTGCGCACAATGGCACTGAATAGGCAACGCTATAAAAATTAAAATCACCACTAAATAAAACATTTACAACTAAAACAAAAACAAATACATTTGTCAAGAAAACAACATGACTGTCAACGTTATATACTATTACCCTCAAAGGGACCAAGGAGTGGCTCAGCTGAGTAAAGACACTGAATGGGGAAGCCGAGGCGAACCTAGTCAGTCCCACCAATGTCAAGAGTGGACTTGCCCAGGTCGCAAGTCCATAGGCACCAAAAAAATAGATGCTAAGCTCCACGGGCACCGGGACTGTGCCGCAAAATGTCTCTGTTTAAAGACCCCCCCCGTAACATAAAACATGCTAACAAAAACATGTCCTGGGCTTGCTGATAGATAGGGACGTAACTCACACCTGGATGCTGCTTGATAATCCTCTTGTCTCACCATGTAAGCATAATTCCTGTCCAAATACCACCAAATACATTTTTAAGGTTGTGGCTTTTACATACAAATGTAATTGACATGACCAAAATCAATGACAATATTAAATCAGGGGGCCAATTTCTCATAGAAAAATGCTATATATTTTGTATGATGACATCACGGTTATCACACTTCCAGGGGACTGATTTGACAACTTAAGTATCATGTTACGCTATCATCCGGGCAGCGACCCTGTGCGGTATTTGAAAAAAGCTGACTTTGTCTGATTCAAGCTTGAGTGTATCTGATCTTTTAACTGGAGATCACCTCCAATACAGCCGTTAAGAAGGCAGTCTGGTTATTATATACAAGTCCTCTAATATGCAAGCTGTCTGCTCATCACAAATAAAATCTTTCATTGTTCCTTGGAAAATGTATCTATAAATCGCTTGCTTGATAAAGGCAATCATAAATAGTGTGTTGTTGTTGTTTTAAAACGGCCCCCTAGTTTGCAATGTTTGCCTCCAAGGACCCCCAACCTGTGAGATTTGGGGGGTTCCAGGCCAAAGTCATGAAATTCTACTCAGGATCATATGAGACTGACATTTTATTTCTCTGGTACTCCCTTTGTTTGTAAAGCTATATAAAACGTTCTAATCACAAAAGACCGGTTAGGTAAAGAGTGTATCAAAAACTGGTTCGATTTGTTAAGAATCTAGTCATTTACACTTCACATGTTGAAACTCACCAACTGCATAGTTCAATTTGGTACAAGAAGGAACCGGTTTTTCTCTACAGGTACTTTCAAACCTGATGTCTTGGGAAATTAAGTACAGATATGCACATGCTTTAGCGCTCATGACCAAAAAAAACACTGTAACACTGTGTAGCTGGTGTGCTCTGATGGCTGTGATGATGGTTGAAACAAGGTTTGAATTTTCATTAGCAGAGTAGCATTCACTATTGAGGGGTATGGATAATGATTCCCTTTGTGCGTGGGAGGCACAAGCGCCAGAATCAAGGGCTTTTGCCTCCGATTACAACTAAAGTTCTCTACTAAACCATAGCAGCCGCGGTTGTGATTACAGAATGCGTCATTAGTGGAAATAACCCAAACCATTTATTACAAAGTTTAGTTGTCTGCTCAGCAAGCTTCTTTTACATCTCTGGCGCAATCTCCGAAATTATGGACGTCTGTGTAATGTTTAACCACCTTGTGCTGCATGCATTGCTGGCTTCATCAGGCACTGATTTGAGTTACAGTACAGCTCAATCACTGAACAATCTTATTGGGACGTGAGGCAGGACTCAGCTGCCAAAAAATGTATGGTATTATTTAAGTTTGTGTTAGCACTGCTTCGCCCCACCCTATGGGGATTTTGAGACGGCTTACTAAGTGTGGGTGGTGGTTGCTTTTACCTGTGGTTCCACAGGAGGTCTGAAACCGTGTTTCATGGGAGGCCTGGGCGCGGGTTGGACACTGGTCAAGTCCGGTGACAGAGCCTCCACCTGTGCAAGGATCTTACTATGGGCTCATGCAGTAGCAGCGACTAAGCCACTTATCGGCAGCTTATCGTCAAAAATGGCCTACTGCGATTCAGTAAGCCCAGATAAGCTGGCTAAAAAGAAAAAAAACTCTGCCAATTTTCTTTTCCGAAGAAAAAACCTCAGAGTTGGTACGAGGCATACAGAGCGAGTTGGAAAAAGCTAGCGATGAGCGCTGCAAAAGTGCTATCGCTGAGCGGTGTCTGCTGTCTTTTTTTTTTTTATGATTATTTTTTTTCGGGGTGGACACAAAAAAATGCTGAGTTCTTGCTATTATCGCCACCTCCTGTGCCCCCCAGAAAACATTGATTCATATTTTACACACAACCAATTCATAACACAGGGAGGCGGGGGGTCCCCGTGTTGGACCGGACGGGTGTCTGCAGGCCCACACAGTGCACCCCAGGGGGGTACCCACGGGTCTGTCGGGCGACCTCCGCGCGTGGTCCCATGCTAGCTGCGCGGGCATCAACGGTGCCCCCTGCGAGTGTCTGGGCTACCCGGGTTGTCCCTCAGGGGTGTCCTGGGGGGCACTGTGTGGGTTCCCACGGATGTTCTGGGGTGACCACTCGGGTGGTCCATCGGTTCCTCGGGGCCCCACAGCTTTGGGGGCCCTCGGTTTTCCCTGCGCTGTGTCCGTGGGTCCTAGGTGGTCCCGGGGGCATTCCGGGGGTTGACCTCTGTTGGTACCTGTGCGGCGTACGGGGGTCCTAGGTGTGTTCCCGCTGGGTACTCGCCGGGCCTTGCCTCCTCCTTCTGGTACCACCTTCATGTATGTAAAGAAAATATACGTCTTACATGTTTCAATAAATACACCTCGCCCAATACCAATAACATACAGTACTGTAATGGCCAAAATAATTATTATCAGCTATGAATAAAGATTATTTGCCACATATTAAAAACAAATTAGCAAGAAGATTAATATACAGCAAACATATAAAACACCGTTGCCTACTTACCCCATGGCAATATGAAGGACGCCCCACGTCAAGTACTGCAGGTCCATGTCTCAGTGCAGAAACAATACCAGCAAAATACATTCTAATGGCCCATCGCACCTTAATCACCTGAGCGGTTATAGCCCCCCGCTATAGTAATTCAGGCGGTTAACCCCCCCACCCTGCCCGCTACACCACCCCAGGATGCCAACCACCCACCCGGTTACCCACTACACCCACCCTGTACCCATTGAGTGTCATACGCTGGTGGTACATCATACCCTATAACCGTGTTTGGATTCTTAAGTCAGAAGGGACAGAGACATGTATCAGAATGATAAAGAGAATGTAACAAAACATTGCAAAAGGCAATCATAATTAGCAAAAAAGGATAATGAAAAATATAGTATGTGCAGCTGTAATGTTAGGCATTTTGCCTCTGGCCTTATTTTAAAAAAAAATTGCGATTTGATTGTCTTTTTTACATTAATGAGTTTGTGGTGGGTAATGCTTTTTAATGGTTGTTACGCTGAGTTTTTTATTAATTAATTGCTTGTGGTAATGGTGACTTAATTCTTGTTGGTTTGTTACTGTCTCTCTCTGTCCTCTGTCTCTCTCCCTCTCTCTCTGTCTCTGTCTTTCTCTCTCCCTGTCCTCTGTCTCTCTCTGTCCTCTGTCTCTCTCTCTCTCTCTGTCCTCTGTCTCTCTCTATCTCTCTGTCCTCTGTCTCTCTCTCTCTCTCTCTCTCTCTCTCTCTCTCTCTCTCTCTCTCTCTCTCTCTCTCTCTATCTCTCTCTGTCCTCTGTCTATGTCTCTCTCTCTCTGTCTCTCTCTCTCTATCTCTCTCTGTCTCTCTCTCTCCCTGTCCTCTGTCTCTCTCTCTCTCTGTCCTCTGTCTCTGTCCTCTGTCTCTCTCTCTCTGTCCTCTGTCTCTCTCTCTGTCCTCTGTCTCTCTCTATCTCTCTGTCCTCTGTCTCTCTCTCTCTCTTTTTCTCTCTGTCCTCTGTCTCTCTCTCTTTTTCTCTCTGTCCTCTGTCTATGTCTCTCTCTCTCTCTCTCTCTCTCTCT